>CABFWO010002827.1:64220-80901 GCA_902155825.1 Timema genevievae | reverse complement strand
CCCCTGAAATGATTGGCTGGCTACGGCCTTGCCACCAACAGCGAAAGAAAATAAATATATTTAATTATGATATAAACGGTTTTTATAATTTTTTTTATCAAAAGTGACATTTGCGTATAATATAATTTGACGTATGGAATACATGAAATAAAATAGAATCAGGTTTTAAACTATCATATATCAACCTTCATACCGTCTTTTTACAATAAACAATTAGTAATGACTAATTTTTAACATCAAATCAGTTTTGATAACAATTTTAATTCGTTTACAAATTTTAAACAGTCCTAGTCCTTACTACTATAAATATTGTCACATTTATGGTCATTAAATTTAAAAAAATATTACCGGTATTTTATAAAGTTTGAACTATAGTTTGAATCTCGATGTATGTATACGATATTTTTCTAGTAACAAAATATGGTTTGGTAGGCCTGGACACTGTTTTATAAAGAGATGTTATAAACACTAGAAAATAAAGAAACACTCGATTACTTTTAGGGATTAATTACTCATTCTAGCCTGCAGAATTTATCTCAGGACTCACGTGTTCGACTCTTAACTGGGAGACCGGGGCTATATTTCCAAACTGGTGCCTTGGGTGAGGGTTTTTATCAATTAGGGTCTATATTCCCAAACGGGTAATTTGGGGTAGGGCTTTTATAAATTTAGGGCTCTATTACAAAATGGTTGCTCTGGGGGAGAGGACTTTTGTCAAATAGTGGTTTTATAACTTCTGTTCATAAAAATGTTGTTGAATTTTCTTATAAAAATTACACTTGTCGTTTTCTTTTCTTAATTGTATATTGCTGACTGGTTGAAAAGAAAAAGACAACTGTATTCCTTTGAAATAGTATTAACAGTCTAACTTTCATATGAAGGGGCTTTTAGGAAATACAAGATATTTTCTATTGCGTTAATTTACTATTTTATTGGTGTTATTTTATAGGTATTGATAACATCCATCAAAAGTGATATCTGCATATAATAAAATAAATTGACGTATGGAAACAAGGAAGTAAGTCTAGTAGAGTTTCTAGCGGTTTCATATAAGACCCTTCATTTAAAAAACTGAACTGTAGATGGCTGTAAACATCTTTTTATCCACCTGTTTCTTTGCTAGGTCTCTGTGGAATAAGTTTCAACGAGGAATGTTTGTTAAAAGTGTTTGATATGCCAACGTTGAAATCTTCATGACATTTAAACAACTAAGATATTTTAGTAAACATTTGAGTTTAAATTAGTAGTGATTTATTACCTTTGTAAAATACCTTTTCTCAAAACAAAGTTATTTATATTTGTTAAAAAAGTTATTTGATTGTATTTTATATCACTTCATAAAGGTCCAATTTATTTCTATATTGGATATACATTTTTTTTAAATCCTGTGTCTAAAATAATTTTGTACAAACCCGCTTCGGTTGGCCACATGGTATAAGGCATCACTCTTGCAGTTGACTTGACTACCGATGACGGGGAGATTGGAGGTTCGAATCCTGGTCGGGTGCACTGAGGGTGGTTTCCCCCTCAACATGGTTTTACATGCTCCCTCCACCCAAATGCGAGTAAACTTCCTCTAAATTCCCTCTTACGCATCCTTAACTCACTAACTCGATTATCACAAACGGGTAGTAATTCGCGGTTCTACAAAAAATACAACTGTAGAAAATTTCATGATTTATTTAGAATATTGGAATACCTGGTTTCAATAAATCTGCCAAGATAAGAGGGCTTTGTTCTGTACATTTAAAAATTTTATTTTTCTATTTAATCTCGAAGTCTACAAATGTTAAATCAACTTAGAAGCTTTAAGTACCTTTTAGGGTTTATTTTGGCCACACTAGTAGCTACGTGTAATAAACGTCAGGTTCGTTTTGTCTGATTTTCTGTTGACAGGTAAGGCGAGGTTCAAATCCCGTGTGGGTCTAAAATGAGGGGATTTTCCTAAATGGTTTGCCTCTCTCTATCTCTCTCCCCCTTACAATGCTAATACAGTTATTCTAAACGATACTTTTCTCATCTCTACCTCATTATAATAATAAATACTAATAGAATAAAAATAAATGGTAAGAAGATGAGGGGGAAAAAAGACAATTTTTTTGTCAACTTGTTTAGAAAATAATAATTGTGTATTGACGGCTATGAGTACGCATTTTTAATTAATGTAATGATGGTAGAGATGAGTAAGGTATAATTTAGAATGAATGTACCTGCAATTGCTTGAAGGGAGAGTAATAAACAATTTAGTATTTTTTATAACCTCAACACATCCAGCTGGTACTCGAACCCTGACCTTTTCGTCACCAGCAAACCAGACCAGATGAGGCTGACATTTAGTCAATTTATTCACCGATGCGAATACAAAATGTATTATTTTATCTTAAAATTCTAATTTATAGTGAGTGGTATTGTTAATCGAAAATGTGTTCTAAGAACAAAAAGAGCTGTCAGAGCTTTTCAAAGTGTACGCACGTACTTTACATTACTTATTTACGTTGATGGAGTGGGTGGGAGGTGGAGAGGGGGCGAAAGAGGGGCAAGGGGGTAGGAATATGGGGTGAAGGTGGAGAAGGGGAGAAGGATATGCTAGGTTTTAATTGCTTCAGAAATTGGGCGCTTTTAAAGGGATTTAATGTATATTTTAATCATCGTTAATGTTTGCTAATTGTAAAATAATTGGGTGTTTCTACTGTAAATTACAATTAATCAAAGCATGTCTCTGGTATTGATTTTTTTTTCTACGTACAACAAAATAGCTATGAATAGTTCCTTTAAACTATTGTTCTTTTTTCATCCAAACCATTTAATGAGTAAACATTCTAATTTTCTTTTCCCAAGTATGAAATTATTTGTCTTCTCTAAGTTCCTTTTCAGGAATTCCCTTACTCTTATTCATTTTCAAACTTAAAACTCTACGAGAAAATGATGTATGTGGTTTTTATTAGTAGTGCCTGAAGGTTATGTTGGCATTCTATCGAAGTACTAGCTTTTCTATTTAAAGAAATTCTTTCGTCACCACGTTTCACTATTACCTGTTCGAGATAGATGCATATACAGTGTGGGTCTAAAACATTCCAGCAAACTTGGGCAGTTTATTCCTGAGGTAAAGATAGAAGGATTGATACAAGCAACCCAGGGTCCATTTCAAATATCAAGGATCGAGGTAAAAACGTTTTTATGTGAGATATTATGAAAACTGCTTGCGCTAGTAAAACGAATTTCTGCATTCTGATTATTTAGATCGTTATCATTAATAAACTAGATGTATTGTACCTGTTACCCACCCCCGTCATGCTCGGTTAGAGAGGGTAAGATAGTAATGATCAGAGGGGGGTGGGGGGGGGAAGGCCATGACATACGTAACTAATGTACGGCACAACCTAGCAGGCGTTAACACTTGTCTCTGAAATCAAACATGACGTGTTCTATCTCAAAAAAAAGGGTGTAGCGAGACAGTTTCTCCAAGAGACATTTTATTTGTTAATTTTGACTCCATTTTTCGTAATCTGAAGTCAAAAATCGGTAATACTTAATTTGACATATTTTATAGCTGAAATAAGGGTGACAGCCCCCATTTTTTGCATGATGGGGGTGAGTAACAAGTACAATGCATTTAGTTTATTAATGATCACGATTTAAATAATTATAGTACGAAAAAAAATTTATTTTTCTATTCTTACCTCAGAAATAAACTGCCTAAGTTTGTTGGAATGTTTTAGATACACGCTGTATACTAATTATATTAATGTGGGATTTAAAGGAAGTGCACCAGTATTTATGTGGATGTTTAGTGGTAAACTGTTTATGAAAAAACACCTAAGTACATAACCCTAGGATTCAAATCCCGATATCTCCGACATTGGCAGTCTAATCTAATGTGCGCCTTAGGGCTTCGACAAGCGATTTTCAACCTTTTTTTAACGGACGTAACACTGAACAAGGCGCTAAAATTGTCATCGCACGCCATCAGATTTTTAATAAGAGATTTATTTCATCATTAATAAAACTAGTATCAAGATAATGTTACCCGCTTCGGTGGTTACATAGTCTAACGCGCTAATCTCGCAGTAGATTAGACTGCCGATGACGGGGAGATCGAGGTCAGGTGTATTGACGGTGGTTTTTACAAAATGGATTTCCACTCTCCCTCCAAGCAAATGTGAGTACACTTCCTTGAAATATAACCTTACTATTCCCTAAAATTATTAGCATTATTAGTAGATAAGCGCCTAGCCCGAATGGGTAGTTTGACGCGGTGCTAACTAAAAAAAAAGTTTTAAAAGATCAGTAGCTAAAATTTTAATCGTAATGTTATATTTAAAAAAATAATGTTGACTATGGATTTCAAAATACTCATTTTTACTACTCAATATTTTTTCCCCAGACTCACGCGGCACACCGTATAACTCTTCATGGCACACCGCTCGAAAAGCACTATTCGACCACCGAAGCGGGACTTAGGAAAGTTTACAGAGTTATTTCCAAGTATTCATACGTCAAGTCATGTATTATACAACTGTTACTGTTGATATATATCACTAATAGCTATAATAGTATCATTGTGGACCGCAACAAAATATGTTCGTAATTTCAAAAAGAGCCTTCCTACCAAGAATTTTATTGTACTTGGACTTAGAAAAGTTATTGTACCACGCGTGACGTGGTAGCATTCTATGAACTCAACTATAAATAAAATATCATAATAATAAATTCACATACAATAAAAATAGATATAAGATCATAGCCCTTAAAAACAATACAAAGCGATATTTTCATAAATAAAATACTTGCGTATTCAGCTAAAAATATGTCTATGCAAATCCTTCANCCAAAAAAAAAACCCAACAACACAACATTACACCCAAAAACCAATCCGAAGCTCGGAAAAAGGAAAAAAACCCATTAATTTGAACTAGTTTCTTTTCTACCGAAATGCGAGGGAAGTCGTTCATGTTTGAACAAAGGAACTAATTTGGAACAAATTTTGTTGTGGCGCATGAACACGAACGACGAAGTCTCGTTCATTTTAATGTCCCTTTAGCTGATCAACTCTTGCGCATCAATCCAAGAATTTAAAGTGTACTTAAAAGAGTCACACCAGAACATAAATTTTGTTAGTCTACATCGCTTCGAGTATTGAAGTAATTTATAAAGCTAAACACAGGAGTGCCTTCAAGTGCAACTGTAGATAGAGCCTTTGCTTAATACAAGTGGCAACGGAGTGAAAGTTAAATTGTATCAACTAGTCTGTACAGTGTGATCTAAAATCTTATAAACAACGTTCAGATTATACACATATGAGCTAACTATACGAATGTGTTAATTATGAGGAATGTTTACTTTAGAGAAATTCTACCCGCGTTTACGTGGAGAAAAGTGGAAAACCTCTAAGGAAAAGCCACCCTCAAAAGAATTGATCGGAATTCTAACACCAAACTCATTGTCACCGTTAGTTCAGTTTGTTGTGAGAGTAACGTCTTGGACCATTCGACCACCAAAGTGGATACACAAACCTTGATTCATCTTGCTCAAACAGTATTATTTTGAATGATTAATATTGCTGTAAGATGTTATATATCACTGCGCATAAGCTTGAACCTAAACTCTGATTTTTTTTAGGGAGCCCACTCTAAACCATCAACATCGATTTAAAGTCACTAAAATTTGGCATTCTGGAAATATATTTTATTTGATTTATTAACTATATGGTTCATATAAAAGTTATCAAACGTTTCTAATAATACTTTATTATGGATTACTGTTGGCCTATAAGCTATATTTACATTACTAATCAAATGGACTAAGAATGTGATTAGAATTTTAATACTTTTATTTCCGCCATTGTGGCAACACGACCTGGTGACCTGGCGGTCTAGGGGTAAGGTGTCGGACTTCTGTGCTGAGGGTCCGGGGTTCAATCCTCGGTCCCGGCATAGATTTATCTGATTGCTAAACCCTTCCTTCACCTCTGACAAGACGTGTATTAATCACAACTTGTGAATGTGAGGAAAGTCAGGCCTCCACCGTGGTTCGGATTCCACGTTAAACTGTAGGTCCTCCATTTCATCTTCACAATCACCCTAACATTGCACATTAGCGTAAGTGCGTATAACCCGAACGGGTAGTAAGACGCGGTGCTAATAATAATAATAATAACACTAGACCACAGTTTTCAAATAACGGGTTTCCTTTGAAAATCAAACTGTACTTTGTCGTTGATTTTTTATTAATAATGAATAGATCAAAACATTTAAAAAGAAACGAAGGAACTGACATGGTGGTCATTAAAAGAAATTGAATTAGTGAGGCTAATATTTTGTAAAATGAATTTGAATTAGTTCACTTAACTGTACTAATGGGCACGTGGACTAATATTAAGGCTCTTATATTCTGTTTTGTCAGTGACGGAGGTCGGATTTGGAATCCTGGCTGGATGTAAAGAGTTTTATTAAATATCCCAAATGGTTTTCCCACTATATCTCCACACAAATTCGCGTGTGTTTATTATAATGTTAACTCTACTATCCCAACCCCACTAACGAAGCTAAAATGTGTATAGCCTACTTCGATGGCCACATGGTCTAAGGCGTCACTCTCACAATAGACTTGCCTGCTGATGATGAGATCAAAATTTGAATCCCGGTGGTTTGCAGGAGGATAGTTTTCTAAATTGTTTTCCACGCTACCTTAATGCAAATGCGGTAACAATTCGATAAATTAAACCTTTCTTCTCTCTAACACATTAGCGTAACTAGTATATAGCGTACAACCCAAATGATTAGTAAAACGCCATGACAAAAAAAGGTGTATAAACCGGACGGGTAATAAGACGAAGGAAAGGGGGTTTTTCAAGAACTTTCTTAGTATTACGGTGGTATACCTGAGTGATATTTTGAAATATAATAAACTATCAGAATGGGATGTTAGAAAAGGTTTCATGAATGTCGCCGTGATCTAATTTTATTATTTGTAATGTTGAATATTAGTAATCTATGCACGTCTGTTTTGTGCGAGTGTTCATGTAAGTTATTACATCATTAGTCTCTTGATGAATATGTAATCATCAGGATTCTCTCAACAATAATTTAAAATTTAAATATGAATATCCTGCACATTAACGCCGCATCCCTCCCTCGCGGTTAAGAGTCTGTTTACCAAATAATCTATATTTCAGGCTCATTTAGTAGTGTCATTGATGGTGTTTTTTTAGTACCGCGTCTTATCACGCGTTCGGGATATAGGCTTATATACTAATTATGCTAGTGGTTTTATGAATTAGGAAGGTTATATTTATAGGAAGTGTACCCTCATTTGCGTGAAGGAAAAAAGGAAAACCATTTAGGTGAAACCACCCTCACTACACCCTACCGAGACTAACTTCAATCTCCCCATCATTGACAATCAAATCTACTGCAAGAGTAGCGCGTTAGACCATGCAGCCACCGAAGTGGGTGACGGTGCTTTAGGTGTTTAAATTCCGGCCGGGTGTATTGAGAGCATTTTTATTAAATTATTTACTACTTCCCCCCATTCAAGTCAAGGTACATTTCCCTTAAATTCTTTCTTACGCAGTTTTAAACGATTAGCGTAGTTAGAATTCATGTAAACTGGATGGGTAGTAAGGTGTGGTGCAAAAAAATAATTAATCAAACAAAATTTTAGTAATATGTTTTATCTGGAGCTGATCATAAAGTCAAATAACTTCACCAAGACAATTAGGCTTTTCTTTCCTATATTTAAAATATCTAAAATAAAAAGTGTGGTAGTCTGTCTCTCCCTGTTTCTCATGAATAATCTACCGCAAACAAAGGGCAGAAATTTTAAAATGAGTAGCCCCTCTGCAAAAACATATGCGCCTTGAAGCTGCAATTTTAAATTTTTAATTAGATTTTCTTAAGTTTATTAAAAATTGGATTGGAAGAAATAAAATAAAGAGATTTATTTTTCTGTCTGTTTGAAGAAACTCCGGGTACTTCCACTGGTTTAGAATATTATTAGTAATTTATATAATCACATTTGCTTGCATGTTGATGCAACATTCACCGTCTTTCCTGGTGGTTAAGCGGTTAAAATAGCTAAACATATGCTTAAGGTGCGGATGGAAGGAACGAGAAAAAAAGATCAATGTTTTTGCAATTTTTATAGTGAAAACTTTTTTTTTGTCAAAATAAATCAAATATTGCTTCAATTTTAATATTATTCACATGATGATATCAAGAGTTGTTGAATATCTGTGATGAACATTGTGGCATTAGATGAGAAACTTTTTAATTGAAGGGTGACCTAGTGGTCTAGGGGTAAGGTGTCAGACTTCTGTGCTGAGGGTCCAGGGTTCAATCCTCGGTCCCGGCACAAATTTATCTGATCGCCAAACCCTTCCTTCACCTCTGACAAGATGTGTATTAATCACAACTTGTGAATGTGAGGAAAGCCAGGCCTCCACCATGGTTCGGATTCCACGTTAAATTGTAGGTCCTCCATTTCATTTCACAATCACCCTACCATTGCACATTAGCGTAAGTGCGTATAACCCGAACGGGTAGTAAGACGCGGTGCTAATAATAATAATAATAATAATAATAATAATAATTTAATTGAAGAGAAAAATCTATCATTAAATTCCAGGACAGCCAAGGGACAAGTATTCAACAACTGGTGATATCACCGTGTGAAGACAATTAAATTCTATGTTTGTATAGAAGCAATATTTGATTTAATTTGACGAAAAAGAGTTTTGACATAAAACTGCAAAAACACTGACCTTTTCTCGCACCCCCCAAACTTAGATATTCTGGTTCGATTTTGGGTTGTTGCAGACGAATATATTTTAATATATATGTGTAATAAAATCGCTCATATCGGCTGACAGCGGAATAATCGTTCATCACCTGAACATAAAGTAAAATGCGGTGATTATAGGTAACCCGACCGGGTGTGTTGTTTCCAAAGTGTTTTCCCACCCTGTATCTCTTTATGCCAATAATGTTGCAATTCCTAGTAAAATATATAACTATCCGTATCCTTATCCCATCAGCGCAACTCGGTGCGATTAATCCGAAATGAGTAAATAAAGGTGGGGGTAAAAAAACTTTTAAGAAAATGTTCTGGTTTCAAACCAAGGAGTAGTCAGATGCTCTAATAAAGTTTATTTATTGTAACTTATCATGTAAACTGTGTGTTGCCCTGAAAGATAGAATTATAACGTTGACGGATCGTACAATGGGGTGGCTTATAAGACATGGTTATTGTGTGGTCTGTAAAGCAACAATGATCCGCTTCGGTGGCCGCATGGTTTAAGGCGTTACTCTCGCAATTGATTAGACTGCCGGTCGGGTGTACTGAGGGTGGTTTACCCTGAATGGTTTTCCACTCTCCCTCTACGCAAATGAGGGTACACTCTCTAAACTAAACATTTCTAATCCCTAACACTATAATGTAATTAATACATGAGCTTAAGGTTTTTTGACACCTTTCTTACTAACCGTTCGGGTTATAAGAAAAGGTGTTCAAAAAACCCTTAAGCCCTGATAGTTATAGGAAGCCCTCTTCATCCCACCAGCGTTGATCTAAATAGGTATGTAACTAAAATTATGTATTGTGTGAATATGTTTTATTTAATTAATTAATTAAAATGTTATCAAAAGCTTCAAATAAAACTTTCTTATGGATTACTTTATAATTTATATTTACATTATCCCAACCGGGATTTTAACCCCGATCTCCTAGTCATCGGTAGTATAATATATTGCGAGAGTGAAGCCTTAGACCATGCGACCACCAAAGTGGGTTCCTGTCTTAAAACGATGGGTCAAAAATGAGCCTGAGCTATATACTTTACACACACGCTTTGATGCGCTAATTCAACGGTCTAAGGTTCGGTTCCCATGTCAATGTGACATTTTTAATCTGTAGCCTATTTATTTTAATTCAAAGCTGAACACAGAGGCACCTTCAGACTTTGACTAGTTTAAAATAACTACCAAAACTATATTTTTACTAAAAATACTATAATTATGTGTTTGAAAAGTGTTACCAATCATTGCGGGGACGAACAGAAGAACCTCAGCACAATTACCGAGATTCGAACATTGGACTTCCCCGTTCTCTTCAATCCAGACAAAAAGGACTGATGCGTTTGTCCACGTGCTACGCGTGTGCTGGTGTATATACAAATTAAAACGTTCAGAAATAATTTCAAAACTCTCTTGTTCACCCTCAATTAAATAAAGCTCGTTTTGGACCTATGCATAATATTAAATGTTTAGTTAAATTGTGTTTGTTTTTTAGCACCGCGTTTTACTACCCGTTCTGGTTATACGATTATGTATTAATTACCCTAATGGTTTTAAGGAGTAGGGAGGTTATGCTGATAGGAATTGTACTCGCATTTTCGTGGAGGGAAAGGAGGAAACCATTTCAGAAAAACCACCAAATAGAGATTCGAACCTCAATCTCCTAGTCATCAGGAAGCTAGTCTACTGTGAGAGTAGCGCGTTAGACCGTGCAGCCACCGAAGCGGGTTTTAATTAATTACTACATATATTAATATCTACGATATTACACGTTTTATTAATATCGGGGTTACTCACCGCACGTGGGGTTGATCGTATGTCCTTCACAAGTCTCGCCCGCCATGTCTCGGGGTAACAACCTACGAGCAAAAGTGTTATCGGGGACGTCTAGTTGAGAACACGGCGGCGCTCCAGCCACCACTGACTCGTCGTGAGACACACACACACTTCTCTTTCTCTCTTTCTCACCGCGCGGGGCGATGGATAGGGCGCGGGAAATCAATCGCCGGCGCACGCGCATTGATTCATTTTCACCCTCTACCACAATATAAACAAATATAGACACGAGTTGGCAGTATTCCCGGGGAGAGAAGGCTGCCCCCCTTTCCTTCTTACATTGAACTCATTCCCTCCGGCCCTTTATACAAGACCGACAAGGGAAGATACAGGTGAACCCAACCAGTACACCTTCTTCCCCTGCTCAGGCCTATCACAGGCCCTGGTTCGAATACCGGCTCATCCGTATTTGTGGCTGTACGTACACGGACCTAATGTCAAGTTTATATAGTCTGGTGTGTTGGTTACGGGGAGGTTTGATTTAAAAAAAATTGTTTTATAATATTTTTCTTCATGCAAATGCGGATGCCTTCTCTTTATAAATTCCACCTTCCTCAACAATATCATATTTGTGTGAATATCCTTTGAGTCCATATCACATACGCCCGATCTTAAACTAAATAAGATAAATTGAAGTTATATTTTGTTTAAAAAAATGGATTGGCCCACTCTAAATCAGTATTATACTATAAGAACGTTTAACGATAGGTAGGTATGAGGAGGATGGTTTGGAGGAAGTGCATTCTCATTAGCGTAGAGAGAAGAGTGTGATAAATCAATGTTGGAAAACCCCAGTGCACCCAGCAGAGATGCGAACCTTGACCTCCCCGTTAGCGGCTTGGGTGGCCACATGACGTCACTCTCGTGATAGGCTCGACCAGCGGTTCTCAAACTTTTTGAATCGCGGAGCATTTTTCAGGAAAGAAATTTGTCACGGAGCACTATAGTTGCCTTGATGCTAAATTGCTATATTTACCTAACTGCATTTTTTAAAGTTGTTAGTCGATATTTTATCGTATAGTAAAAGCTTGAATTATTTTTAGATTTCTAAATAACTTAAATTTTGATCTAAACTTAATTTTTTCTATTGAAAGCCATTGAAAATTGTAACTTTAAATATTGTTTTCTCAAAACAACAATTTTGCACATAAGTGTCTTTGGTATAAGGGCAACGATATTTTCACATATACTTTACATAGATAGATACTAAACCGAATGACAGCAGTATTCACGATGGAAACAAATGTTTAGGCCCGCCGCACATTGGACGCAGGGTAGGCGCAGCAAAGGCAGAGGGCAGGCATAGCACAGGAAGAGGTTTCTGCAAGGCACCTCACATTGAACATAGTCCTGGCAGAGGGCAGGCATAGCACAGGAAGAGGTTTTTGCAAGTCACCGCAGATTTGAAGTGAGTCAGGGGGCTTTCATCCAGTGGTACAAGACGTGATATGGCGTGTGAATTAAAGGGACTTCTGATAGATTTGGATTCAGAGTCAGACTCTGAATTAAATAATTTAATTTTACTATACTCTCTTAGTAAAAAAAAAGGAAAAAATATGAAAATTGTAATTTACTTTATGCGCAGTGTCTAGTAACATCTAAGTCTTCTAATGGGTTATACAAACTACTGTAGATTAATTTCACTAAGTACAAAAATCTAGAATATTACACTTAGCGTTCGATTAATTCAGTTCAATAGCAATCTGTTCCGCTAGCTCATCTTTCAGCTTCGTCCTCATGTAGTCTGGATTGCTTGTTTCATATAACACTGGATGGTCTTGAACTAATTAAATAAGATGTTCAATCACAATACACAAAAACTACGTGACAGGCGCAGAGGACACAGGAAAACTGTGCGTCTACTACAACCAGAGAGAGGCGGGAAAGAGTTATCCCTACACTGCGCCTGCCCTCTGTCCAATGTGCTGTAACCCATAAGAACACGTGTATTACAGATTTTCCTCTTCCTCGCCTGTCCCTTTGCTGCGCCTGCCCTGCGTCCAATGTGCGACGGGCTTAAGCATTTGGGCATGTTAAACATCAAGTTTTATTTCATTATAAATGTTATTTTCTCCCTTAATTTCAGAGAAATAAGGAACTTAACTATATAAACGAAAAAAATAACCAAAAACATAAATTAACCTAAACCAACACATTTGATAACGAATTCAAAGCAGGTATTGTAAATCCACAATATGTTAGTTACCCACACAGATAGTATTAAAACCAATTTCATGGCTGCAAAAAAAAAAGTCACTTGGCATAAAAAAGAACGATAAAGTATAGACTGTGAACTTAAATTCCAATTAGAGAGATGGGACTGCTGTGTTTTGATCTGCACAATGTGGCGATATCTGGTTGAATTTGGGGCAGCTCCAACCGAATATCTGACTCTGCATTGAGACGGGATCTTTTGTTTTAGTATCTACATAGGCAGAGAATTCTGATACACATAAGTAAGTTAATGCAAAGGGAAGAAGGATTATTTTCGCTCTAACTGACAAAACTTCAAATTCGTCTCGTAGCTGACATCAAAATTCTGATAGTGACTTTTTAGTTGTAAACTCTCTTTTACTACAAAATCTGATGTCAAATCATGCAAGCACTCATACTGCTCCGATACCATGTTGGCTTTTCCGACATTCAAATAAATAACACTACACTGTTATTTAATTTGTTTCGACTCTCGACTGTATACTGAGTGAACTTCAACTGAATGAAGGAGCGAAGAAGCAAGAGTTTTTAATATGCAATAGAAACTTCACAGAAAATTCTGGAAAGGTGTCGAATTAAACAATCGTATATGAAAGCGCGGCGAAGTTTTCAGAGACGGGGTGAACTGGCACCCTCTAGTCTCTCTGTCTGGTTTCACCGCGTACAGTCTGTAAATGATTTCTACCCAATAGTTACCTATACACAGTTCATGGACGCACAAATTCACAGTTTTGCTATCTTGTCCCATTTTATTTATTTTTATTTCCAATCTATTCGCGGAGCACTTGGAGATGCTTTGAGGACTTTTGGAACCACTGGGCTAGACTAATGATGACAGGCAGATTGGGGTTCGAGTCTCGGTCGGGTGTATTGAGATTAGTTTTTACAAAATAGTTTTCCACTCTACCTCCATTCCACTTCCTCTACATTCAACCTTCCTCATTCGTAGCTCATTAGCGTTTTTAGTAGGGCCTACATATTGTCGCACAAACAGATGTCGTAGGCTTCGATGTCGTACAGCTGACACCTAAGGTAGTATTAAGTGTATAAAATAGGCCATCAGGTAATTAATACTAATTAATATAATGACATGTAAACGTAATACAAAAAGGTGTGATTAAGGTATCATCGGGTATAGGTATGACATCAGTTAAGGTAATATCTACTGTAGACATGTTGTGTTTACGTGACTTGAAATTAAACACAGCTCTCAATCAAAGTGCGTAGTTCGGTCCATTAAGGGTAAATAATGGAAACTACCAGGGTCACATGTTGTCCCCTGTTGTTACAAAAGTTAACGGTTACACCACTTGTACTACGTAAAATGGAGATTGTAGAAATAAACGAGAGGGTTATAATATCTAAGCTCTGTAAATTGAGCTCTCAGGAGTGTAGCTCTCTCACTAACAACGTTACTATCGTAGACTGCACGTAGAACTTTATTTTCACTCTGGATTCCTTGCCGAAGCCACTTGTACATCAGAAGCAATAGTTAACCTATCATATTACTTCGTTCAAGCTCATCTCATGACTCTAAGATTAGAGGATCCTATCGAGGACTTGGAGTTTCAGAGAATCAAACGTTCCCATCCTCTAGTTCCTGGACCTGATCACTCTGGGATACGACAACATTAGCCTGGACCTGATCACTCTGGGATACGACAACATTAGCCTGGACCTGATCACTCTGGGATACGACAACATTAGCCTGGACCTGATCACTCTGGGATACGACAACATTAGCCTGGACCTGATCACTCTGGGATACGACAACATTAGCCTGGACCTGATCACTCTGGGATACGACAACATTAGCCTGGACCTGATCACTCTGGGATACGACAACATTAGCCTGGACCTGATCACTCTGGGATACGACAACATGTGTACAATCGGAACAGATAGTGTGACGCGGTGATAAAAAATAATAATCGCAAATTTCACACCTTCAACCATGTGACCATTTGTGCGGGGTCTCAAGTCAAATCGAAACAAACCATATTGTATTTCATGGTCTAGAACCTATATTGTCTACTCTTGTCAGTCCAACACGTTTAAAACACGCACCGGTGGTCAAGCCGTCTGAAGGGCTGAAGGAGACTGTTTGGTCGGGGTGCAATTCTCGGCTGGGTGTTCTGGGAGAGGTTTTCCCCCATGTAGTTCTCTCATCCCCTATTAACGCTAAAGCGGGTGCACTTTCGCTCAACATATCTTACCGATTCCTAGAACCCCTTGGATTAAACAATTAATATGTTTTGTGATCCACATCGACGGGAACGTACAATAAAATGTCCAGCTCATCTATCTTAGTATTCCCAGTGACTAGGAGGTCAGAGTTCGAATACCTAACGGAGGTATTGAAGGAAGGTTTCCCAAAATTATTGTTTCCCACTATGCCCAAACGCTAATTCTGATACATTTCCTATCAAATCGACCTTCCTAACCCCAACTCTACCTGTGTAATTAAATACGTATACCAGGGACGGGTGGTAAGACGTGGAATAAAGAATGAAAAAAAAATCTTTATGTTAAATGTACATTTAGTAATTATATTTTAAACTTTTTTAATAATTATTAAAATGTATTATAATTAATAAATATACTCCTCTCTTACTTCTCCTTTCCATATTCACCACCGTTAATTTCATTAACACCTCTTTTATACTCCTTTTACACATCATTACACACACACTTCAGGATCTACAAAGATATGTAGTCAATAGTCTTAGTCTCCTTTCCTCTACTCTCTCTAAACGAGCTGCGTTGACCCGTGCGGAGTGTCAAAGATGTTTGAAAACCTCATCACCGATTAGGCTGAACGAGTAATTAGTTTGTAAGGTGAGACATTTAAAATGAAGTTTTTACTCTGTGCAACCATCTTTGGCACTAGGGGATATATTCTGCCCATCCAGTACACGTTGAGCAGACTTTGAAGCTTTTTATTGGCATGATTGGCCACGATATAAACTGGCGTTGTAATAGCAGCACTTATTTGGCATTAAAATAGAACATTATAATAGCCGCTGTTAAACTTGTCACACAATTAGAATAAACGATAAGACACAAACGTACAAACCACACCATTTTTATTTGTAATGGTAAACAATGCTTAGATCAAATCAAAAATCATAAACTCTTAGAACCAATTATGAGAAAATAGATTTTTTCGTCTTTCAAGTAAACTAACCTTAATTTAAGGGTTGTACATCTAAATCCAAAAATTCCTCAGGGGAACCCTATTAAACCCTTAGATATAAAGTTTTAGCCTGATCGCTAAAATGTTTTCGGCTCTAAGCCGAGGTACTGTACATCCATACACACGAATGGACACCATTGAATAAAACACTTTTTCGGGTTAGGTCGACATTAATCGAAATCTCGATTCAATTTTGTTGACGTTCACAATACCTACCCCCTCCGAGGGGTCACAAGGAAGTAAATATGAAATTAACGCTTCTGGGTTTTAATAATTCCGGGCTTGTTTATAGTAAATAAAGTTTTTATTTTGCCATGTGATCGTAGAGGCATTTAACTTTGGTTATGCACCGTTAAACAGTTTAACAACTCATATAAATTGTCACAATCTATCTTGAAAAAAACAATCGAAACATTATAAACACCCAAAGAGGAAATCCGTGGCAAACTATATTCTCATCCTGTAAATATGATTTTATTTATTTATTTATTTCATTTAGCACCGCGTCTTGCTAACCGTTCGGGTTATACACTTCAGTACTAATTACGCTGGTGGATTGGGAATTGAGAAGGTTGAATTTAGAGGAAGTGGACCCACATTTGCGTGGAGGGAGAGTGGAAAACCATTCAGGAAACCCCCCCCC
>CABFWO010002827.1:48382-62315 GCA_902155825.1 Timema genevievae | reverse complement strand
AAACAAAATAATTAAACTAAAATAGGAAAGCTAAATTTATCAAAAAAGTTTTGTAATAGATATTTATTATATCGATTGAAAACTGTAAACATTCACAGATTATCACTATTTAACTAGTACAAATCACAGATCATACTCGAGAATGAAGATGTTTGGCTCAAGTTGTTACGTTAAGTTACGTGAATCGTGATCACACATACGTTAAGTTAACGTTAAGTTGATCGTGATCCCGGCATAACAGTCATGTGACATTAAAGACTTAACATATCTGGCTTACAGCAGACCTGACGTCAGTGACAGATTAAACCACCAAGCGCTCTAGTCGGTACTTTAGTGTGAGCGTATAGCCGAAAGGGTAGTAAAAAATAATAATCTTGGGCCATATCGATTGAATTTATTTAATTTAAATGCATAGCTGGAATTTACTTCAAGAAAAAATATATATATGAAAATTTTCCAAAACTGAACATTTTCCATCTCACATCATTAAGCATCCTTCCCTTCACCAGTGAACTGGAGACAATACGAAACAGATACTTTCGTCACGAGACTCCGGTGCGACATTTTGAAATACTGGTAACTAATACTGGCGTTATGAAATAAATATCGCTTGTCTGGGTTACATCACTCGTAGCCCAATTTGTGGAAAGATCAGCCCGTGCTAATGTAACATTGCCCAGGGGACTCCCGAATGTACTGATAGTAGGCCTACATCCTTTCCATGGAGGCTCTGTTCATATCCCGGTGAGATGAGGAGATAATTATAGTGAGCATGATGTTGATAGTGAGTATGAGAGTGATAGTGAGTATGATGTTGATAGTGAGTATGAGAGTGATAGTGAGTATGAGAGTGATAGTGAGTATGAGGGTAAGAGTGAGTATGAGGGTGATGGTGAGTATGAGGGTGATAGTGAGTATGAGGGTGATTAGTGAGTATGATGGTGATAGTGAGTATGAGGGTGATAGTGAGTATGAGGGTGATAGTGAGTATGATGGTGATAGTGAGTATGAGGATGTGAAACCAGTGGAAACACTTAAGCCTAACTAACCAAACCCTGGTGACCGTTGGGGTTATTCCTCTTTCGGGAAAAGTATTCAAGGTACCGACCAGGAATCGAACCCGGGACTTTAAGGCTCATAGCCAGGTGCACTGACTACTACACCACGGGGGAGCCAATTAGTGCTGGCGTTAAAACTCGCATTAAAAATACAGCTACCCATTCGAGTGGCCGCAAGGTCTCGCAATAAACCAGACTGCCGATGAGAACCTCGTGGTTCGATCCTGGTCGAGTGTACTGAGGGTGGTTTTCATAAACTGTTTCCTACTCTCTCTATCTTTACGTGAATGCGGGTACCCTTCCTCTGATTTCAGCCTTACTCATTCCTAACTCATTAAAGTAATTAGTACACAATCCACTTCGGTGTCCACGTGGTGTGACGCGCTACTCTCGTGTTGGACCAGACTGCGGAAGACGGGGAGATCAAGGTTCGATCCAGGTCAGGTGCACTGAGGGTGGTTTTCCTAAATGTTTTTCCACTCAAATGTGGGTACACTTCCTCTCAATTAAACCTTACTAATCCCAAAACCATTAGTGTAATTAGTACATAGGCGTATAACCCGAACGGTTAGTTAGACGCGGTGCTAAAAAAACTTAGTAAATAGGCGTATAACCCATATGATTAGTTAGACGCGGTGCTAAAAAACTTAGTACATAGGCGTATAACTCATACGGTTAGTTAGACGCGGTGCTAAAAAACTTAGTAATATAGGCGTATAGCCCAAACGGTTAGTTAGACGCGGTGTTAAAAAAAATTAGTAAATAGGCGTATAACCCATACGGTTAGTTAGACGCGGTGCTAAAAAACTTAGTACATAGGCGTATAACCCATACGGTTAGTTAGATGCGGTGCTAAAAAAACTTAGTAAATAGGCGTATAACCCATACGGTTAGTTAGATGCGGTGCTAAAAAAACTTAGTAAATAGGCGTATAACCCACACGGTTAGTTAGACGCGGTGCTAAAAAACTTAGTAATATAGGCGTATAGCCCAAACGGTTAGTTAGACGCGGTGTTAAAAAAAATTAGTAAATAGGCGTATAACCCATACGGTTAGTTAGACGTGGTGCTAAAAAACTTAGTAAATAGGCGTATAGCCCAAACGGTTAGTTAGACGCGGTGCTAAAAACTTAGTAAATAGGCGTATAGCCCAAACGGTTAGTTAGACGCGGTGCTAAAAAAATTAGTAAATAGGCGTATAGCCCAAACGGTTAGTTAGACGCGGTGCTAAAAAAAACCACTTGTGTCGTCGTTTATCGCGCGTGAATATGTCAAAAGAAAAAAGTTACCTCGCCATGTGTTGGTTTTCGTTGATAACAGCAGTAATACGATTATTTTGTGGTGGAAAATGGTAAAGCGTAACTACTCTTTTATGTGCTCTTCGTTGTAACCGAAAAAAAGATATAAGCAAAGCGAATGGATCGTCGGGAATTTGATTCTATAAAGCCAATATAGCTTTGGAGAGCAATCTTCAAATAAAATGAAGTTTGTGCATGATTAAGATTATGAGTATAACAAAACTAATTATAATTTACAGTATGTTTTAGACCTTTGGAGTATTTATTTAAATTAGGAACTTAAGATTGTTTAAAAAAGATTATTGTAAAGTCAACTTATTTTAATAGATAACAGGCCTAGACAACAAAAATTTGTAATTACATAACAAAAATACAAAACATCTTATGATCATTTTTGATTTGTCAATAATTAAAACCATTATGTATTTTAAATAAATACTGTGCCAATGAAATACTCAAGAAACATAACATCGCTTCTGGCTGATTAATATTACAAAATTATTTTCTGTTTACTATATACAGATTATATGAAATATCATTTTTTATGAACTTACATGTGAAACCATAAACCTAATGCTATGTAATATTTGATACTACACAAATTAAAAGTATAACTATATATTATAAATAAGACGACTTATATGATATAATAGTCAATTTTGTGAAGATTATAGCTTAGTATGAAACAGTTTGATAACTTTTTAACTATCTCGTAAAGATAAAGTATTGTTATCGTAAACATTTTATAACTAACACTTTGTGTGAACCAAACTTTAAACGGTGAGTCTTTAAGTTGTGTTTGTACTAATGTCTATATGTTTCACTGTAACTGTGATATAGATTAACGGTTTTATTGATTTTGTTCAAACTTCAAATTTGGATATTATAAGGTCCTACAGCAAGACCAAATTGTGATTTTGATGTTAACTTTAAAGCTTAGGATAGCTTACAATTATTAATATGTTAATTTGAAATTTGACTCAAGCTTAAGACACGGTGATAAAAAGAAAAAAAGTATGAAAGCTTACAAAACATGTTAGTCCCCGTGTTACGCATTTCAAGTTGGGATTCACAGTGAACATAAATGAAGCTAGAGTGTATTAAACGAGGAGAATATCATCAATTCGAATCTCCCCACGCCTAATGGACGCGGAGTAATAGCCCCTTAACATAAAGTGCAGTTGTCTGTGTCATCCTCTCAAAACGCATTTGGTAAATGAACCGGTCAAATGGGGGTAGTGAGTGCAGTCACGATCACATGGATGGTGAAACAGCCATCATCGCTATCATACAGGCAGCTCCTATACAGCGGTCGTGACGTATTTCCTGCCCCTTCTCTTTTCCATCCTTTTTATTTTCTGTCGCCGTGTCTCAATAACCGTTTGGGTAAAACGTTTCTATGCTAATCACGCTAATGTGCTAGGGATGAGAAACGGTTGAACTTAGAGGAAGTGTACCCGAATTTGCGTGGAGGTTGTGTGACGAACTATTTAGGAAAGGAACCCTTATTACACCCGATCTATCTGCCATAGGCAGTCCATTCAATAATTTTAGTGACGACTTAGACCAGTTTTGCCCGCGCTCGCTGAAAATGTGGCCCTCACAGTATCTCGGATGTAAATTAAAGAGAAACCTTCGTTGGCAGATGTGAAATAGCTAATGATTCAAATACAAATATTTTTTTGTCATTATTGTATTTTACTATACATTCATTTTATTAATAAAAGTATATATATATTTATAATACTAAATTGTTTGGTGAAAGTCTATATGCGTGCATATTTCATCATACTTTTTTTTTGTGGCAGTAGAATTCGAAAATCCTACCAACAAAAAATAAAATGTATATATAAGTAATGAAATTATTTTTATTATGTGTTGTTTGTAGGCTTATATTAAGTTTATGAGTTTACTCATTGTTGTAGGGATGGGTCCCCAAAAAAAGTCCAAAGTTTTTAATATAAATCTTAAAAATGACCCTGAATTAAACTTTAAATAATTTATTGAGGTATTTAATTTTCAAAAAATGTATTTTAGATTAATCCAATTTTTTTTAAAATACCGTAGGCAACCGCTCCAAAGAGATGATATATTCATACAATATTTAAAAAAAAATCCAAGTGAAGATCACTCCAATCAGCTTATAAAAACATTCCATTTTCAAAAGTGTGTTGGGGAAAGATCACTTTCAATAGCTTCTAAAGGCATCTAATTTTTAAAAAAATCCGGGGACGACAATTACAAATAGCTTTTAAGGGCATACCTGTTGGAGGAAGACCACTTCAAATAGATTCTAGAGACATCTTGTTTATGAAAAATAAAAAAAATCAGGCGAGAAACATTATAAATAACTTCATAGGTCCATTGAGATCACAAATAAATATTTTATAATTTTAACCAAATAATTTGAATACGAATGATCTCAGCTTCCATGTTGTCTACTAGACTCTTATTCATCCAACCAACTATTACAATTATTTAAAGGTAGGGCTATTCAAACCTTTAACCTTAGAGTTACAGAATTTTTTTTTACTGTTGTGTAATTTGTGGCAACACTGTTTAAGGTTAATAATGTCAGCACTGATTATTATGAAGCAGTAAACATATATTTTGAAAGATACAAAAGATAAAGACTACCTGTGGTGTGCACAGACATTTGTGAGGAGTCAAATAATAACTCGCAATCCGATTGGAGAGGAGTTTTTTGTGGTTAAGTTATTTTACCAAAAACTACGCACTTTCAACGTCTCTTATAGTGTGAGTGTGTGTGTCTAGGGCTGTACATTCCACAGCACGAGCGAGCGAGACAGAGATGAGGTGAATAAAACGCTGGGATCTCGTAATGAAGAGTCACTCATGTCTTCTGAACGGAATGCATTGACGGATAGTTGGGATGGATTAATGGTGGGGATGCATACCCCAGTCTTTCTTGGGGAGGGATAGGGATGGGAGGATAGACAAGAGGATCAGATCGATACTGGAGGCCTCACAACGATCACTGGGTCGATCAAACCAATGGCGCATCACGGTATCTTCAGAGGCGGTTCCCAACACCTCACGACAGCGAATATGGTCACGAGCCAAACCCGGTATCACAATGAGAGAGAAAGCTCAAATTATTTGGCATAAAAGGGGGGGATAGGGGGAACATCTATCCAACGGACCTTTTCACTGACGGCACATAATTATTTTTTTCTTCGCATCTTACTTTCTTTTTATTTGAGGTATGTATCGTGCAATTTCTGAATCGGCTGGTTATATCAATACATGACTTACAATATAGCTTAAATATAGAACAGACACACCATTCAGCCCTCGTCCGTTAATTAATCAGTGTGAAAGCTGAAACCCAAATTCCACCGATGATAATTTTTAGGCCATACTGGGAATCGAACCCAAGGCCCTTAGCTCAGTAGGCAGACACGCTACTGGTGGAACTAAGGTGTCAGACTTGGAGTCTTGCTACCTGTCCGGGATGCACGCATTTAATCACGAAAATGAGCTAGGAATAAGAAAAGTAGAATTTAAAGATGTACCTACATTTGCGTGGAGGAGTGGCTAACCCTTTAGAAAAAATCGTTCTCAGTACTCCCGGGTGGAATTCAAGACCCGATCTTCCCGTCCAGAGTTTGAGATGTATCATCCGTGCTCCCCGGTATGGTTACCATTTTAAATACTTATTGGTGTATGGTTTTTTTTTCTAAAAAATAAGAAAAATTGACCATGCGTACCTTTGGAATTGTGTAACCTATATACCCTAAGTAAGAGTCTGTAACATACAAACCAAACTTTTCAATTTCAAGAGAGTATCGGGGATTGAGTTTTCTATTTGATGATATTATGATGATATATATTTGATGGTATGATATATTTCAACATAATTTATTATGATGTGCGTTGCAAGTTTTTTATTTTCTTCTTACGTGCCAATTAAAAAAAAACAATACGGTGTTTGCTCGCTTGATCTCTGAACACTTCTACCTTTGAAGCTTCCTCAAAGAAACAGACTTTTGTGTTTTCAGAAAGTACTTTCATTTCAGAAACCTTTAGCGTATTATGTTCTACACGAGTGTTTCCAAACTTGAGGTACACGTACCTCCAGAGATACGTGAAGGACTTCAGAAGTATGAGACATCCTACAATGTTTTATAAATCATAACTTTTTTTATTATAGAAAATCTAATAAGGAACTGTCCATTGTCACACTAATATTGTGTTTTTTTTACTCCCTATAACCCCCCTCGTAACACATTGTCACCATTCCGTAAACCCCCTTAAAATATTACGTCACAATATCACGCAGGCCCCCGCCCCCTATTTAAACAGTATTTTTAATTGTAATGGTAAGCTATCAGCCTTGGATATGGTTACCTATGTGGACCTTAGAATTAACCAAGACAAGTTGCCTATAGCCTTCAGCCGAACTAACAAAGACAAACGGCAAGAGATTGTGTAGCTAGCCCAACATTAACTTGTCCACTGCTGTCAATAGAACCAAGGGTCCTTATTGGAAGACTTGAGTTTTTATCAAGAGTTACAATGAGAAGCATCCGCCCCAGTGGGCTCGCTGGAAAACAAGTAGGTCTCAACCTATCGGGGTTTCCGGTGAAGCAGAGGTCAAGGTTACGAATCGCTGTAGGCTGCACTCGTGGTGGTTTTCACTAAAGTATTCACACTATTTTCTTCCAAACAATTGTAGATACAGTTCCTTTAAATTATACCCTACTCATCCATTCTCCGTTAATGTAAATATGCGCATAGCAAGAATATGTAGTAAAACGTGTATCATGGATAAAATAAGGAGCGTTTATTAATTAAATCTCTAACTTTTTGTAGTTTTTTTACTCCATATCTTACTACACGTATGGGTCATTTCCATTTAATTATCAAAACAGATGACCTGGTGGTCTAGGGGTAAGGTGTCAGACTTCTGTGCTGGAGGTGCGGGGTTCAATCCTCGGTCCCGGCACAGATTTATCTGATTGCCAAACCCTTCCTTCACCTCTGACAAGACGTGTATTAATCACAACTTGTGAATGTGAGGAATGCCAGGCCTCCACCGTGGTTCAGATCCCACGTTAAACTGTAGGTCCTTCATTTCATCTCACAATCACCCTACCATTACACATTAGCGTAAGTGTGTATAACTCGAACGGGTAGTAAGACGCGGTGCTAGTAATAATAATAATAATAATACAATCATCACAATGGGGCAAAATTTATAGAAATTTTACTGACCATAAAGCTTCGAGGGAGAGTGGGAAACCATTCAGTAACAGACGTCTTCCTTTTGTTTTAATTTACACAAATTCTCGTTCGTTTTCCACAAGGAAGGATATAGTTTTTTTTTCATCTGTTTGTCAGTCCGTATTATTTTAGTAGGGAATATATAAGAAAGCTAACTTTTAGGGTAAGTGTACCCTCTTTGCGTTGAAGTGTAGTTTGAAAACCATATACAAAATCAGCTGAATTTAACAGTTCGGTATTCAAACTCAGGTCTCCCCATCGCTGTTAAACCAGAAAAAACTTGCGTTTCTACCCGCGTGTCCAATGGTGCGGATAGAGATATTGTTGGTCAACAGTAAATTAGGGTTTACTGGTAATTGAAAATTTGCCAAAAACAGGTCCTTTCTTATCTTCTTTGCGTATATGTTTCGCCAATTCGACAAAGTGAAGTTAATTTACATCACGCGGGGTGACAAAACTAAGTTTGAAACATTTGGAACAGCTGTTTTTAGTTTGGTTTTTTTCAGTCTTACCCAAGTTGGAAGGGGTGCTTCACTTCACCCATTTATTGCGAGTATTAATAATCAAGTTTTTTTGTATTCTTCCTCAATGCCAAGGCTAGTAGTTTTTGAAGTCTGATAAAATTAACTACGCCTGAAACCTCATTTAATAATAATAAAAAAATTCTTCAAGAGGAATTCAATGATATAAAAATGCCTTGACATTTTGTTGGGGCACTTTCCACGAATCGCATCAGGTATCACTGTGAGTACCAAGAAACAAACTCTTTAACTTATTCTGAAAATTGAAAAAATGACACCTGGACACAGGAATCGAACCCAGGACCTTTGGCTTAGTACGCCAATGCTCTAACCACTGAGCTATCCAGGATTCTTACCGTATCCAGGGTCATTCTTCACTCATATTTTAAGACAAAGTCTATGATGGACGTGCGGAAATCATCGGCTACAAATGTGTGATTTATTAATATCACGAGCTATCAGATGACGCAGCCACCTTAAACTCGTTAGTTGGCTTATTGCTGCTACTTGTACAATTATTATAATTGTACGGGATTGTATACTAAGAATCAAATAGTATTTGTTTGGTTTAATAGCTTTGGCAATTCGATTCTTTTAACTTAGTTGACAACTGGTTCATTGGACTCAGGTAATTGGTGGTTTTCTACGAACGTAAAGAAGGAAATTGATAGAATATCTAGTCTAATCAGTTGGCGATTTGTGTAATATCTACCAATTATATAAAAACACTTTTTGTTCTTTTTGGGGGTATGCCCCTCCTTCCCTTCTCGAGGATCCACTTTTGGTGGTTAGTAACTTAAGTCTCTTATGTTAAATAAATCTTATTAGTTTTAAATTCTAAAAATAAAAGATAATTATTTGACTTTTAGAACGGACAGTTTAACACAAAGCGTAGGCCCGTTATAAAATCGATCGTGAGAATTGTAATGCACCATCTATGAGTAATTTAGGATATCTCGTGATAATTTTGTTTCAAAGTGAATGGAGATTCTTCTCAACTTTTCAAAAACAAGCGTGGGATACTAGTTTTACAGGAACAGAAACATAAAATAAAGTATAGCTATGGCTGAGTTTATGGATATTGTCCATTGGACTGCTGAAAATAATTGCAGACGTCCAGAAATTCCGCGTTATTTAGAAAGTGGTGCATAATTTCAAAATGGTTTGCGCCAAAATAGAGGGAAAGGTATCATGTTACCATGCCATTAAAAGCCTGATATTTTAAGTTTCGGTAGAAGAAAAAATATTCGTGAAACGTCATTTTCAACGACGTTTTACGTGAACTGTTGCAGTCCTGAGACTAAGCCAAATGATAATAAGCTTATCATCAAATAATATTATTAGATAGGCTAAAAACTACAACAATCTAAGATAATATAGGCTTGTTATAGTGGTTTTGAAGCTTCAAAGCCACGATACCCATAAGAAATACCACATTGTGAAGATCTCTACCTTCATATAGGCAGTGTCCGTAAAATGGATACAAAATGTGATATATATGTAGCAAAAATTATACACGCCCTTTTTACTGAGTAATATAGAGTGGTTGGGTTCGAGTCTTGGCTGTTTTTAAGATAGGTTAAATCAGTAGATTACTCAGGACAACAAGGAAGAGTTCCAGCAGGGCATTTGTCTCCCGCCTTCGTTTTTCTTAGGAATTCAAAACTTTTTTAGTAAAATCTTAAATCAGGTGACGTCCGACTATAATATAAAGCGATGACTCTTAAATTTGTTTAGGCCATAGTCCCCTTGGTTTCTTAAAAACTCATTTCCAACGCCCCTTATTCTACTCTATAAAAACATTATTTAGAATATCAGTATTCATGACCCACTAAGGAGAAAAATAATAAGATAATATTCAAAACATTTTCATTTAATATCCAATGAAAACCTTTCAAAAAAATGGACCACTATATCCAGTAATATTAGATTTTCAAAGCCTGATAGTTATTTTTGTCAGCACCGCTTAGTACTTACTACCTGTTCAGCTTACACGCATATGTATTAATAACGCTAACGGGTTAGGGACGAGGAAAATTTAATTCAGAGGATGTGTACCCACATTTGCGTGGGAGGAAAGTGGAAATCCATTTAGGAGAAACCTCCCTCAGTACACCCGACCATGATTCGAACCCCGATCATCGGCAGTCTAGTCTATTGCGAGATTGCTGTCTTAAACCATGCAGCCATCGAAAAAGGGGACAGTTAATTAAAAGTCTCTTTGATTCCACATTTTGTAACTAAATCAGTAAATTCTTAATGCGATGGATTGAGATAATGAAGTGATACCATTTGTCTAGTGCCTGGCTTAAAGTCACTTAGCACGAGTCTAAGATCACCCCCTCCATACCTTCCCCTTGCCTCTGAATGTTCCCCTAAGTAATTATATAAGCCCACTTTGGGAATCACTGATGAAGACAGTGAATATTTGTCAAACGAATATGTGACATTTTAAGACACAGTTTATGGCTTGAAGGTATACTATTGTACTCATTAAAAGTCTCGTAATGTTCCCAATTTCAGAAACGTAAAAACATAATTTTCTCTCCTCCTCCCATTAAAATGTAAATTTCCGTGTGCACCAATGGAAGAGATAATAAACAAAACCTGGTGGTATACACTGCCCATTAACTGTTCAAACGTCAACATAATCTTACAAGAGTAATTAACTTTGATACGACCGGCAAAGATAACTTATCATTAGAGGAGTTAATGGAGTTTCCCAATAACATCATCGATAACATCACCTGGCTGTTAGAAAAGCATACATATTCATTTAATAGACACAGATAGGCGTACCAAAACAAAGAGATCTAGTGTGAACGTTTGATCTCAAAGTTATGTATGAACTAAAAATTAAGAACAAAATATATATATTTCGTTCAACTTTTGTTTTAAAGACTGGGGAAGTTCACTGTTCAATTTGCTATGAATACTGAAAGACTATTTATATTCTGCAAAATAAGCTCCTTTATTCAAACATCGTTGAAAACTATGACGTACGCTACTATCAAATTACACACGTCTTCATCATAGTTAATTGTTAACGTTCAGGTTTTACGTAAATATTAATTATGCCAGTGAAATATTTATTTTTTATTTAAATATCTTTATTTATGCTGGTGAAGTTAAGGTGTTACACCTTGTCTTACACTTAACCAGGTTACCAAAATTATAATTAAGGAATAATTTAAATTTAAAAGATATAGCAAAATAAAATAGATCTTAAAAATTAAACAATTATAAAATACATTTTAAACCAACCACATTCACAAACATTATAACATAATAAATTATTAAAAATGTTATCTCATTCATACAACATTATTAGGAATGAAGAAGGTAAAATTTGGATGAAATATGCCGCATTTGCATGTAAGGAGAGTGAGAAACTATATAGGAAAAACCAGCTCCAGTACATCCAATAGAGATTCAAAGACTAATTTCCCCTTCACCAGAAGTCCAGTATTTAACTCAAGAGGGACTCGTAGTTAAGACCATTCCACCACCGATGTGGGCCATAGCTACTTGTTTTGCTAATATTCGCCATGATAGTGAATCAATTACACACGGTAACAATTGTTAACTTGTACTGAATTAAGTACGGTAACATAACACGTATTTTTTTAAGAGGAGCATCAGCATGTTGTTAGTTTTTAAGTTCGCTGGTCTGGACCAAATCTCGGACTACAGAGTGACGGTACCCTCAGATGTAGTCTTTCTCCCTTCTCCCATAACTTACCCTCTCTCTCCTACACCCTTACCAATCTCTTATAGACAAGTGACCTTTGACTAAAGGTCATCGCCAACTCGCCGAGGAGACTGGAGAAGGCAGAGCGACAATAACTGCACTTGACATTTGCCAGCCAACGTTTTATCTTAGCATATAGACACCCTTCCCCCCAAAAAAAGTCGGCTAGTATGGACACAAAGACGGAAATCATAATTTAGTATGAACCCCACTACAAGAATAATACAACGTATAGCAAAATCCTCATGATATAGTTAAAAGACCTTCGTAAAATAACAGGATTTTGATATAAGAAAGCCTTTTGGCATTAGAGATCCTATTCTGGAATCCCTTTTAAAAACATACCGCGTCTTGAAAAAACACTTTAGAGAATATGAAATATACGACACGGTAGTACATACTTTCTAATACCTCTGAGTGAATTGCTTAATTCAGAAAATGTGAGGTAGCTTCCATGTCACCATGTAGAAAAATATTATTTACAAAATATGAAAAGATAAAAGTAAAGATAATCCCAAAATAATTATGGCAGACAATGTTTGTTTTTGGCACCTCGTCTTGCTAAACTTTCGGGTTATACGTTTATGTACTATTTAAACTAACATTTTTAGGGATTAGGGAGATTACATTTAGATGAAATGTATCAGCATTTGCGTGGGGGAGAGTGGAAAAATATTTTGGAAAAAAAACCCTCAGTACACTCAACCGAGATTCAAACCTCAATCCCCCGTCATCGACGGACTAGTCTACTGCAGAAGTAGCACGTTAGACCATGCAGCCATCTAAGTGGGTGTCAATAAATAAAATAAACTTATAATTTGAAACAAAATAGTACCCATCCCGTGTGAATAAATACCAAGCCCACAAACGGACGCATTCCAAAGACCCTGCAAGTTCTTCCTAAGACCAATCATAAGATATGAAACGAAATAATATACATTAATACAGAAACATAATAGAAAAAAGAGGATTATATTTCACTAAAGGGCATGAATCAAATAATAGACACTTACAGAAACATATTGAAACGAGAAAGTTAAAAAATTAATTAACATCACGGGACACCGCGCTATGTCTGCAGATGATGTGTATTTTAATAATTGTTTATGTCACCACTAGTTAGGCAATACAGTTTTAAGATAATATTTATGCAAACTCCAAGAGCTCTCCCCCTACCCTTCTCAATTCCGAACTCCTTTGCTTGTCCTTTATAATTGAGAGTATTGCAACACCGTCCAAATGCGAAGCTAGCGCACCTGCCTTTGTTTGTCCTCTCTCTTCATCCTTGTTTAGCAGTTAGCTAGGCCAGCCGAGACGACTGAATTGTATTCATTCTGAATGTTATCTATTCAGACTTTTCTTAAACAAGCACCACAAATAAAACGTCTGATTTGTAGCCATTCTCATAATATCCACAAAATCCTGAATTGTATTCATTCTGGTCTCCATTTAGACATTTTCTTAAACAAGCACCACAAATAAAAAGTCTGATTTGTATCCTATCTCATAATATCCACAAAATCCTGAATTGTATCCATTCTGAATGGTCTCCATTCAGACAGTTTTCAAATAAACGACTTTAACAAAAATCTTGATTTGTTTCCACTGTCATTATTTGCATTATATCCACAAAATCCTGAATTTTATTCATTCTGAATGGTCTCCATTCAGAAATTTTCTTAAACAAGCACCACAAATAAAAAGTCCGATTTGTATCCATTATATACACAAAATCTTGAATTGTATCCATTTAATTGTGCTGCCCACATGTCTGATAGGTGACAGCAGCAGAAACTCTTCTTAACTTATTCCATGCTTAATAGAGAGCATCCGGGGTTCAATCCTCGGTTCCGGCACAGATTTATCTGAATGCCAAACCCTTCCTTCACCTCTGACAAGATGTGTATTAATCACAACTTGTGAATGTGAGGAATGCCAGGCCTCCACCGTGGTTCGGATTCCACGTTAAACTGTAGGTCCTCCATTTCATTTCACAATCACCCTACCATTACACATTAGCGTAAGTGCGTATAACCCGAACGGGTAGTAAGACGCGGTG
>CABFWO010002827.1:17692-47702 GCA_902155825.1 Timema genevievae | reverse complement strand
TCATCGGATGTGATTTTGTTGTTGGCAGAAAATTATTCTAAACATCCTTGTTTATATAATACCAAATTGCCACAATATGACAATATATTTAATATACATTTAATTAAAAATATGTCATCTAAAAACGACAAACTGTGTTCCAGACCCAATTTTAATCTAAATAAACTTGATAGCATACCAACCTTGGGTGGTTGCATTTTTTAGAATATAAAGTGTGCGTAGGCCTAAAAAAGAACATGTTTGTGTCAAGGATACTGTACTTAGACACCCATGGGCTTAGGGGCCTATGACCACATCGTAAATAAATGAATACAAATTTGGGGAGATACTAAACGTTAGAGTCACCCCGAATGTATCCTACCTAACCTCCGAATGTATCATTTTTAGTATCCCGCGACCATTATTTTGTCTTTCCATCCAGTCCGTTTCCATATTCTTTTCCTACGCTCCCTCTCATAATTTTCAATATCATTATTAATAATTAATGCAGCTGCTGCACCCAAAATTAATAGCTGACGTTCCATAAATATTTGCATTAGAACCTAGTGCCAAACTAGCAGCGTGTGAATATTCTAGTTCCGTTTCTATTTTACTAGCTAGTATACAGATATCTAGGCGCTAGCTAGCACACTTGATTTATAGTACAAGCAAGTGTCGTGTGATATTAGCTTTAGCTACTTTTACAACGCCATTTTATTATTAGGCTGAACTATTCACATCCACAATAAGCTATACGTCTATAACCAACACAAGAAAAACAAATATAACCAACACAAAATTAGTTCAGAAAAAAATTAAAGAGGGTGATCAGAACAAATTTAAAAAAAAAGGAATATTTAAAATTAAAAAAAATTTTTACCAAAATCTCTAACATTATGTTTGATTGGGCTTATAACACCATTCTGAGTAATTTGGCCTAAACAGCGTGAAGTACATATTTTTAAAAGTAAAATCCTGCACTAGACACATCTTAAAGGCGCTACATGGCCCAAACCAGAATTTTTGTCAAGAGCCCTGATAGTAAAATTTGAAGAGTTTTTATGATTTAGAAAGAAGTTTTACACTATAGATTATTTTTATTAACGTATCATGTTTATTTTCATATTAAAAAAAATGTACATATTTTAAATTTTGAGGCTTAGGTTATGAGGACTATTTTTCCTTTTTTATTTCTTTAATTTATTGCAATACAAGTATTATGTTATTTGTGTGTTTTATTTTTCAAAACCTTAACCAAATAGTTATTTTGTTCCCACTGCGTCTTACTATATATTTTGATTATACTCTTGTGCACTAATTATGCTAATGAGTTAGGGATAAGGTATGTGTAATTTAGAGGTAGTTTACCCACATTTGCGGAGAGAGAGAAAGAGAGAGAGAGAGTAGGAAACCATTTAGGAAAAACCACCATAAGTACACCCGACCGGGATCAAACCCTGATCTCCCCGTCCTCCGCAGTCCAATCTAACACGATATTAGCGCGTTAGACCATGAATACCGAAGCGGGCGGAAAAATTATTATTAAGGTGAAAATAAAAGACGCGTTTTAAGTCAAAATGACCTTAAAAACCAAAAGTGGTACCGAGGGGAGATGGGATCCTAGTTTTCCCTGGACGACAGGACTCTTGGCTGCACCCATGGTTTATTTTAATAATGAGGGCATTTTGAAAATATATTTTTAGACGTGTAAATAACGATTTTGTTTATAATGGTTGTCTGGGAAGTGTTTGACATGACAAAGAACAATGTTTGTATCTTGTTTTTTTTGAAAAGTGTTTTAGCACCGCGTCCTACTACCCGTTCGGTTTATACGCCTATGTATTAATTACGCTATTAGTTTAGGGATGAGGTAGGTATGATTTAGATTAAGTGCATCCACATTTGCGTGGAAGGAGAGTGTGAAACCATTTAGGTAAAACCCTTAAGTAGATCTACACCCAGCCTGGATATGATGCCTGACCTGATAAGCCAACAAGACTATTATCAGATTGACAATTAGATTGCGTACCTGCCTATGTGGGCTTGGAAAGAGCAACCAAGACGAAATAAAAGAAATAGGTTTCAAATTAATAATTAGTGTACACTGATATTTAAGTAAGTTTGTTATAAAGTTCACATACCACTATCAAGCTTTGTCTAATAGGGTGTCGTACACAAAACAGTTTTGGATATATTAATTTAAATATATATAATGAAATGTACTAAAACCGTAAGGAAACTCTTTATAAACAAATCAAAAGTAATTTGATGTTATTGGTTTTAAAAGTGAAAAGTGTTAAGTTGTAATTTTGATGGATCTAATACGACTTGTCATTATGGCTGGCAATGGTTTACGGCAGTTTCTTCAATTACACTAGTTACAAAAGTGGGCAGGATTCAAGATTCAGTCAGAATACCCACGAAATGTGATTCCCTCAAGCATAACAGCAGATTTCTCAGAAAAATTTTCGGGGACTGGCTTTCGGAGGTGGGAACAGGTTCCACTTTAGTCTGGGCCAGAATTATCAGTCATAACACCCAAAGTCTTAGGTTTCTATTTATGTTTATATGGCTTGATTTCGTGGAGGAGAGGGGTGAGGGGAGGCTTGCGGGATAAAAAGATCTATTGAAGGTTGAATGAGAGGAAAAAGATTGTAGGAAGAATTTGTCAAGGTCAAGCATTTATGGTTAGATGTTTTTTACTGTAAAGGAAGGATAATGGGTGGGAAAGGAAGGTAGAATCAAGGGGTGCAACAAATGAGGGAGAAATTACAGGAGGTTAAAAAATATATACACGTATAACCCTTATACCTTCAATAATTATTAAATAGATATAAACTATGATTTTGACATCTGATCGCTTTAAAGAGAATTTTACTTAAAAAATAAAATTGTATATTCCCCTATTAGATCAAATTGGCCATATATATATATATATATATATAGAGAGAGAGAGAGAGAGAGAGAGAGTTTAGGTCCGCGCATACATATATTGTTGAATAGCGGATACTTGGGACCACTAGGGCCCCGTTTTGTGCTCTTGAAACCAATTATGGTTTGGGCCCTGGAGCACCTTAAAAATGTGGTTAGTGCAATATTTAACTTAAAAAAACGATGTTCCTCCCCAATTTGGTTCAAATAGCTAAGATCTGTAGGATCTAAGCCTATGCACACTTATATGGTTGGATGGAGAATTGATTTTATTATCAGGGCCCCGCTTTGTACTCTTGAAACAGATTGTGTTTTGGGCCCTGGAGCGCCTTAAATATGTGAGTCAAGCAAGATTTTTCTTAAAAAAATAAATATATGTTTCTCCCATGTTTGGGTCGAATTGCTCGGATCTGTAGGGCCTAAGCTTATGTACACTTATATGGTTGAATAGAGAATTGATTTTTTTTATCAGGGCCCCGCTTTGTGCTCTTGACACTAATTTTGGTTTGGGCCCTGGAGCGCCTTAAAAATGTATGTAAAGCATGATTTTTCTTAAAAAGAATATGTTTCTCTCCATATTTTGTTCAAATTGCTCAGATCGGTAGGATCTAGGCCTATACACACTTATATGGGTGGATAGAGAATTGATTTTACTATCAGGGCCCCGCTTTGTGCTCTTTACACAAATGGTTTGGGTTCTGGAGGGCCTTAAAAATGTATGTAATGCAAGATTTTCCCCCATGTTTGGTAAAATTTTATATAAATCTTGATATAAAATAGGATTCTTTAATGCATATGATTTGTAATATTCATTTTTTGGCCTTAAAAAGTCTTAATTTGGTATACATGTTGATATAAAATAAGATGTTGTTTGTAAAATTATTTTTTGTCCTTAAAAAAGTATTTAATGCATATTATGGTTTGTAAAATTCATTCAGCTCTAGCAGCCCATTCTTTAAGATTCATGTTAAAATTCATGTAACTATAGACTGTCTAACTGTCTAATTTAGTAACTTATTTATTTGGTTGCAAGCCTGCGTATTACCCTAAACGCCCTAAAATAAACGTTTATGCATTTATCTTTATAATATAACTGGATGGACACCTGCGGTTAAAATTTTTGAGCTGTCATCTGCACACCATTATGTAGGAGAGAAAAAAACTTTCGGGTAACTCTTTCTCTCCTATACACATACAAGGAAATGTGGCATTTCAACATCGTTCGTTAATTTTTATGCATATATGAGATAAATCAATGTATGATTAGTTAAACGAAATAAATCTGATAATAAAAGGTTTGAAGAGCATAACTAAGTTTAACACTCATGACTTGTTTCTTTAAATAAGTTAATCTAGGCGAAAATAGTAATACTTCCTATTAGCCTATAGCCTAAATGGTTGATTGAACGTTAAGATTTCTACACAAAATTTTTCATTCGAATAAAAGTAATCAGGTTTTTAGCAACCTTATTTCATTATAGTTATCGAACATTAAATATAATATGGTTTCTGAAAGTAATATACAAGCTGAGAGCCATTTTAAAATATAGTGTTAAGTAGTAAGACTTATTACAAGCCCTATTACCTAAATGATAGTTTCAATGTAAAATTACTACACAAAGTTTGTTATTCAAACACATGTAATCTGGTTTTAAGCGAGCCTATTTCATTATAGTTATTGAACATTAAATATAATGTGGCTTTTGAAAGCAATAGGCTATACAAGCTAAGAGCCAACTTTAAATATATATTGTACTGTAGTAGGTAATACTTCATACAAACCTATAACCTAAATGATAATTGGAATGTAAAACTACTACACAAAGTTTGCCATTCAAACGAATTTAATTAAGTTTTAAACGACCTTTTTTCATTTTAGTTATTGAACTTTAAATATATTGTTTCTGAAACCATTACATAAGCTAATAACCAATTTTAAATATTTATATTATAGTATTGGCAAAATGTAAACAACATGGGCGTTAGCTACATATTTTAATATATTAAAGATTAAATTCTTATTTGTACAATATGTAATGTAATTGATTTGACCATAAGGAGTATTTGAAAGCATTGACCATATTATCGTTCTAATTATTTATATATTCAAAACATTTTTTTTATCATCCTAATTTTACATATAATTAAACATATTTTACTTTATTTAAATTTCGTAATCTATTACTTGGCGCTTAAATCACGTCTTCCTCTAAATTATTTACTAGTTAGTTTAGCCCCGAGGTAAGATGGCAGCACCTACAGGAGCCAACCTCACTTAATGCCTTTCTACGTCATCCAACCAAGTTAAGATCTTTTAAAGTAATTTCCTGTTTTAGAAGAATGTTCTCCACGCAGGAAGTATATTTTTTTTGAGTTTGTAGGTGTGTAATTCACCGTTAGAAAATGTCCCTTCTAGAAGCTTCTATTGAGCTCAGATATATACAGTAATTTTGAAATTTCTCCTCACTGTGAAATCGGTCGTGATCACAGACAGACGTGTGTTCGGTCTTAAATGGACATATTTTAAGCGCTCGGTGATAATTAGTTGCTAGGCCCTCGGCATGATCGCATTTCAATTTAAATAAAAACACAAATATGTTTTTTCTTTTAATGGAATTAAGTGACATCAAACTTTTTGTAAAGTGTTATCATTTTTACGTTTAGTGATAAGACAAAGGTGGCATCATAAGTAAAGCACACTGTTGCGCAATAGAAATGACGACTTACTGTGGGGCATAATATAATCTATAATAAAATTACTTTCAACCGAGGAGCTCTTAAATAATTATATAATAATTGGCGTTCCAACGTGGTGCATTTAACATGCTACAAAAGGATATTATAACAAGTGGCGACACAACGTGAGGCTTGATACGTAACTAATAACACCTTCCACAAAAGAACAATAACATAACTAAAGCAAACGTTATAAATATTACTTTTAAAACTGAATTGTACATCCTTTAATGTAAATGTGTCTTCAGTCAAGTGTGGTATAGTACATTAATACTTCACTATTAAAATAAGTTTATTCACCAGACACATGCTTTTGCACAAGAACATTGAAAGAAACCGTTAAATCTGTCCCCTCGCTAGCAAGCAAAGCAGACACAAACTTAAGGGTACGATTTGGTCCATTGCAAGGGGTATGTTTATGTCCATCCAGAATAGTATAGAGAAAGATCACTGCGTGTGTGTGGTGTGGAATAGTTAAACCCCATCATTTGATTAAACTCTTGGATACGCAAAACTATCATCCACTCTAAGCAAAGATTAAAGTAAGTTATATCTCACACAGGGCATGGCAATAAATAAACAATGTTTTAGTAATTATATGCTTTTAATCTAATAGATTTGTGTTAAAGTGTCATATCCTATTATCTACAGATAATTTCATCAGTTTATAATGTAGGGCTACTTGGGTTGAAATTGGATTAAGAAATCTTATTTATAGGCTATCATACTCAACTTGAACACAGGCTTACATTTTATGTGCTAATTCTGTTAATTTTTATTGAAAATCCCCCAAAAATTAGTGTTTATATTTACCACTATCCGCAACAGCTAAACTTATATGTTCTGACAATGTGAATCTATTCCCATTAGGCCTACTATAAGTAGAAATGCCTAACCATTTATCCAGCTGAAGTGAAACGAGAGGGAGGCCAGTGTTTAGAAATCAAAATCTTTGCTTTTAACTGTTAAATAATAAAATCCATTTTGTGATTTGAAGGAATTCTTGAGACTATGGTTAAAAGTGATTATGTACCAGTAAGCATATGAGTTAAGGAGTTAAATTTTTTTCTATAATAGTTGATGTAAAAATATAGCGGGATTTCTTGTATTTCTTTGTCATCATCTGATAAGTTTTATATTTTTTGCCATCTCTACACACAGAAACAAAACAAATCTCCAATGATAGCAAAATTAATATTGTAAAATAAATTATATATAATCCAAACAAATCAACGAAAGTCTCATCAATCACAGAAGAACGTTATTATTTATAACATGAATATTCAAAGAATGTCACAACATGGCACCAAAGTATTTAATAGGCAATAGTTATAATTTTTAATATTATAAATGAACCCACTCGAACAAAACTTAACCTTTCAAGCGTCAACACATTTTTGATGAAATTTCAAGATCCTGAAATATTACATTTTTCAAACTATTTCAAATATTAATTTACTTTAGGAAATGCTTCCCCTTGTACCAATTTTAAACTATCATAATTATTTTTAAAAACCAATCATTTGCAAAGAACCCTTTTAGTATTATTTTAAAAGAAACAAGAATAAGTATTTATATTTACTTGTATATTGACTTATTGATAGTGCTGCTCTCTAGTAAACACGGAATGAGTTAAGGTGAGTATTTGCTGCTGCCATCCATCAGACAAGTGGCACCGCAATTAAATGGATACAATTCAGGATTTTGTGGATATAATGCAAATATTTCTAGTGGATACAAATCGGACTTTTTATTTGTGGGGCTTGTTTAAGAAAATGTCTGGATGGAGACCATTCAGAATGGATACAATTCAGGATTTCGTGGATATTATGAGAATGGATACAAATCAGACTTTTTATTTGTGGTGCTTGTTTAAGAAAATGTGTGAATGGAGACCATTCGGAATGGATACAATTCAGGATTTTGTGGATGTAATGCAAATAATGACAATGGATACAAATCAGAAATTTTGTTAAAGTAGTTTTTTTGGAAACTGTCTGAATGGATACCATTCAGAATGGATACATTTCAGGATTTTGTGGATATTATGAGAATGGATACAAATCATACTTTTTATTTGTGGTGCTTGTTTAAGAAATGTCTGAATGGATACCATTCAAATGGATACAATTCAGCTCCCACGGCCAGCCTACTGCCAGAGGGCTTAGAAGGTATGGGAGGAGCTTGCTTGATAAGAAAGTGACACAAATATAAGAGGTTAGGTATATTTTATTCGGAAATAGAGACTTTGAGTGCAACTCCTATATTATATTCACAACCAGCGGTCAGTAGGAACCCCAATCCGATTGTAGTGAGTGAACCAGCATGTCCGTATGAGGGCTAGCGAGTCCGGGTGAGGGCCAGCGTGTCTGGGTAAGAACCAGTGTGTTCGTGTGAGGGCCAGCGTGTCAAGTGTTCTGGGATCTCAGGACGGTGCAATGTGTACGGGCTCGTGTGTTGGTGACCAGTAGACAAATGTGACGTAGACATCGACCATAAATTGTGTAGTGACATAAGAAACTGATATTTAAATGTTAGATTAGGTAGTTTGTATTTTTTATCAATTAGCTGTTTATTTAATTCAACTCTTTCAGTGCTAATTAATACGTATTAGTTTACATTCTTAATCATTACTTTTAATTATTTTATTCAGTGTATGTATTTGCTTTATTGTCAGTAATAAAAACCTTGAATATTCAATATGCGTTTTCAATCGCATCTAACCAATAAACTACCCCGATACCAACCATGCAGTAAAGCTATATCGTTACCTTGGTGTGTTTAGCGTAGTAAAGTTTGTTTCCCCTGAGTTTGAAGTAACGCCGCCTCCAGCGTTGAAAAGACCATGTCTGTTTCATCAGGAAACCCTCCTTCGTGGCAGCCTGAAACATACAAATACCACCTTTACTTAACTATCAACATAACACAACTATCAGACAAATATTGACAGGTAAAATACAGTTTTATAAACTGATATGATTATTGTATAAAATCTTACCGCCACATAGTTTATACTCAAGAGGCCATTTACACAAGCAACTGTTTTTTTAAATGGTCGTGTTACCGAGAGTGTGCGACAGTCGCGCACTGTCGCGCACTGTCGCTTGTATTCTCGTCTAGTCAAGCGATTTAGAGAAACGTGGCCAGTGTATGATCATCAAGACCATGTGTTGAGCTGCTGTCCCACTCGGTTGTCAAAACTATCACAATTAACAATCTGTTTTTATACATATATATTATTCTTTTAGCCGGTCTTACATTATTGAGGCAGGAACTTGTGACAATTTTTTTAGTTTCTTTGTGTGTGTGTGTGTGTGTGTGTGTGTGTTTGGACGCGGCGTCTGTAGTACACTTAAAAATGTTTTACAAACGAGATTTTCTAAGAGACTACATTCTCTTTATAAATTAAGATGGCAAACCAGACGAAAATGTGGCGGTTGATGACGTCATACAATATTTTTTTGGACGTGTACATGCGCATGTGTTTACAAAATAAATAATACTTTATTTTGAAACTAATATTATGTATGAAACTTTCTCTAAGTTTAAAAAAAATAAAAATATTTATTTTGTTGGCCAGTTATAAGATGATAATACACGTGTGAACATAATACTTTTTGATTTATTATTTCATGCACTTTAGTAAGATCTCTTGTTGCCACAACCGAAACACAAAAACATAATAGTTTTATTAATATAATATTTGTTGTTTCAATAAGTTACGAAAGAGACAATTACACAGTAATCCTTAAGCCTAGTACGCACTAGGAAACATTTCCCCGGAAACATTGTTTGCCAACATGGTGCCCTTGTTTCGGAAAGAGTTAACCAACAGTTGGGCAGCATTTTTTTAAAATGTTTTCTTTGTGTTTCCCAGTGGGGAAAACCTGTTTCCCGCTATCCATTTCAAATGGGCTACAAGAAACAATGTTTACTAGTCTGGCTGTGTTGGACAACATTTCCGACAAGCAACGTAGGCTAGTATGTGAGATTGCTGATCTAGATCGTGTGTCATTTTTCACTGTCCTGGGACCAACCATTTGTAAAATAACTTCAAAATCTGTAGGAGACATGTGAGTGAAGTTCCTAAGACCACTGCCGTCTTCGAGATTCAGTTCTGTCAGAAGCTTATTTGCATAATACGAACCATTTTGAAGCCCTTTACGAACCCCTCACCATTTTCTTCTTCTCTGTCTTCTTGAACAGCTCAGAGCTACATACAAAGCACAAGCCATAGCAGCATCCTCAACAGACATCTTTCACTCAACTGAACTCTGTACGGGAAACAAATGTTTCATAAGTGTAGTTTAGACGCTAAACAATGTTTCTTTAATGGTTGCCAACAATTTGTTTCCTATGTTGGCCAACAGTTGTGGAACGGGAAATCGTTGGGGAAGAGTTGGGAAACAGATGACCAAAAATATTTACAAGTGCGTACTAAGCTTTATGGAAGTATTATTAGAAGCGTTTATTAGGTTAACATTAGTGACTCCCAACCAATGGAAAGGGCCACATGCAGCCAGCGGGATGCAAGTTTGCGTTCGAAAACAAGGTGCTTATGAAGATTGTTAGGGATTGGGTTGTTTCTTTCGGGGTTGAGGGTGTGTTGATTTTTTTTTCTCGGTGAGTTGTTTCTTCGTTCTCTGTCCTCTTGCTATGTCGCTATGTTTTGGTGGGTCCGGATGTGGGAGAGGAGGATGGATGGAGGGGGGTGAGAGGTGGTGGCCAAGCTTACTGGCTGCGAGGAATCTTCTGTGGATAGTATCCTCCTCTTCCTCCGAGGAAGAAGAGTCTTGACTTAGGATGTCTGCGAAGTCCCAAGTCAGGTGGTCCCATGGGTTGGAGATGCCGGGGGTCTGAAGGGTGGCTGAACAGGGAGGATGAGGATCGGGTGTTTTGAGGACGTGGGCAAGGTGGGGTAGTGGGGGGAGGAGAGGGGAGGGAGTTTATTTTTTAGGCGTATCCGGCATCAGTGGGGCTTCTATGGCTTCGTCCCACCTCTTTTGCCTCTCCCCTTTGAATTGGTCAGGGAGAGGTGCTCTGAATTAGTTTAATGAGGTCTGTGGAAACTTTGAGGCAGCTGGCAAGGAGCGCTTACCTTTTAAGGGCAAGGATGCAAAGTAGATAAGGGCACTAAATCACTGACAGTGATAATCTCGTGTCATAATGACTCCAAGTGACTAGAACTCAATGGTAATCAGTGATTGAGATATCAGTGATCTGTGTATTGCGATAAGCTCTCCAAATGGCGACAGCTGAGCACTCTGGATTGTGAAAGCGGTTACCGTGACTTGTTATATATCGGTTGGCGATATGATGACTCACAGGTGCAGCCAGTGGTGGTCTCATGTTTCAATAAACGGAGCGGCGACGGGACGTGTGGCGAAGAGTCTACTTACCCATTCTTTATCAATGAGCACGATCATCAAAAACTAAACAAAATAAGTTTTTGTGAAGCTCAATGAAATCGGTCAACTCAAGGATGTCCCAAGCGGACACAGGACAAAAGTTATGTTTGTTTCGATACCGATACTTTATTGTTATCGATACTAGTACAATATCATTATTTCTCTTCGACACATTTAATGAGTACAGTATCAATACTTTTCTTTCCATACCACATCCCTAGTTCAGACTTGCTGACTTTCCGCCGTCCGGCGAACAGAACCGCCACAGTTCAATAGAAACTACAACATGGCCATGTCGCGGAACCATTGTGCTTTGTTCGTGTATTCTGCTTGAGGAATAGAGGACTCAGTTGTTTCAGGAGCTTATCAAAACTTTCGAATGATCCTAAAGTAGTTTTTTAACTCTTGATATAAAGATACGAAAGCACCATCAACTCGTCCTAGGACATTTAAAGGATGAATCCACTTCCCGACTCATGAACGCTCTTTATTTTTCATTTACAAATAGTACAGATACAACAATCTATCTTGACAGCTCGAGAGCAACTATCAGGGTAGCACGGCGTGAAGCCGCGTAGAAGCTTTTCACGATCCCACCGTTTTTTCAGCGGTTCGCCCATTGGTATGCACGGTACCGTGCCGGACACGGTGCATGGTGAAAAGGTGTATCGTCTGAACGTGGCTTAATTGGCCAAACAGACGATGAAGAGCAGATTGGGGTTCAAATCCTGGCAAAGTTTACTGAGGGTATTTTTTCCTTGAAAGTTTTCCACTATCCCTCCATGAAATTAAGGGTAAATTTACTAATAATCTACCTTCCTCATCCCTACCGCAATAGTGCTATTAAACGTATATTGAATCATGGCCCGGGCTGGTAGTAACACACAGAGGGAACTATTTAACTAACTCGGCCACGGTACCGTGTAAAATATTAAGAGAACGTATAAATTGCACACGAAATAACGTCGGAGAAGAAATCCTGTGGTCTCGAGAGACTAAAATTGACGATGGGCACGTCAGTGAAAAGCCTCAACGGAGATGCCTGAGAAAATACACACACAACAAGAAGACAAAGGCTTGCGGCGGACAAACTTGTACACTGACAGCCAACTGGGGCAATAAAAACGTCTGCAGGAACCTTAGCATGTTCCATACGTCGGCGTTTGGTGCAACATGGGGACAAGTGCTACATGCAGTGATGAGTTAATGGCCGGGCCTGCATGGATGGTGAGAAAATGAGACAGTTTGCCCAAATATCTATATTTTTACAGTAACAAGTCTTGCCGTGGCCATAACACACTCGGGGGAAAAAAAGTAGTTAATATTTTTACTTTTTTTACCGGCCATTAGACCTTTTTTTTTATCACCACGCCCCACAATCTGCTCGGGCTATTCACATACATACTAATCATGGTAATGTTTATTGATGACGAAGGTTGAATATTTTTATGTTACGTGCACCCAAATTTGCGTGGAATGCACCCGACCAAGATTCAAACCACTATCTCCTCACTATAGGCCGTATAGTATATTGTGAGGTTAACGCCTTAAACCATTCGGCCACTTAAGCTGGTCATATTGGAAATAAACTGTAATCTTATTTTCATGAACATAATTAGTAGTTCAATTATGTTAGAATAAATTATCAAAGCACAGAAATTAAGTTAACTATTTTGTGTTAAAGAGGGCTTTCACCCCCTGAATCCTCTGATAACGCCCCACATGTAGCAACTGCACAATATTTTATTCATCACCGCGTCTCATTACCCATTTTATATATATATATATATATATATATATATATATATATATATATATTAGCATCGCATCTTACTACTCATTTGGGTTATACGCTTATGTACTAATTATGCTAATGGGTTAAGGATGAGGACGGTTTAATTTAAAAGAAGTGTACTGGCGTGGAGAAAGAGGGTGGGAAATAATGTAGGGAAAACCACCCTCAGTACACCCGACCGGGATCAAACCACATCATCAGCAGTCTAGTCTAGTGTGAGAGTGACACCTTAGACCATGTGGCCACCGAAGCGGACTATTTATATATTATTTACGTTAATGGCGTAGGAGTAAGGATGGTTGAATTTAGAGGAATTGTGTCCTTAAGCGCGTGCGTCATAACAGGCTCAACTCAGCTCCCGGCTCGCGCGAGGTATGAGAGTAAAAGAGAAAAGAAAACACCTATGATATGTCAGAAATGTGTGCAGTTCATTCGTATTCGAACGATTACTTGACATTTTCCACGGCGACGATGGGGAAGAGAGCGACAAAGTTTCTTGTTAATAACTACAGTATGTCCCTACTATGACAATACAAAATTGTGCACAGTGCTTATCTGTGAAGCCATTCTAAAATGATCATAAATATACTTTTAAACGCAGTGTTCATCCAAACACTATTTAATATTTCAACAATGTTCTGTATTAGGAACATCTATTAACTCTTTATCTCCATTAATGTTTATTTAGAAATGATCCAAGTTCAATAGCGGTCGTGTAAATTTAATATTTCTAGCCGACTGTATCACAGAGATTATGAGCATGTGATGCACGCTCTTAATTTTCGAGGCGGAAGAGTGGGAAATTCTTTAGATAAAAACACCCTCAGTACATTCGACCGTATTTAGAACCTCTATCTCTCCGTACTTTTGTAGTCAAAAACAACAACAGCCGGAAATATATTTGACACCTTAAAAAGAGGACATGTCCGGGGGAAATAGGAGGTATGGTAGCCCTTGTTAAGTATGAGTATGAAACAGCCCCTAAGTGCACTTGGAACTCCTCTAAAAGAAGTAAAACTAAACTTGTGTGTATCGGGAGACGAGGCGAAGTGAAACGGACCTAAAGAGCACTGGCTGGCCGGGGTCCCAAGTGTCCGGTCACCTTGTACACTTGTAGCCGTGCTGAAGAGCGCACTTGCCGATGTAAACATGCGCCAGTGCCAAAAAAACATTCGGACAACTCGTAACGTGGTAGGAGATGCGCGGGCCGAGTCAACAAACACACAGACAGCGCTGACCTACATACACGACACATTATGTCAACGATGGACTCGCCACACATCGGTCACTCTGGAGGGAACACATTTTGTGTCGATGCTAGACTTAAGTATAGTCTCATTTTCATAGAAAGGGCCTTTTAGAAAGTACAACCTTTTTATCAAGGCCAACATTGATAGCTTTACTGTAGAATTATTGTTATTTTATAGATATTGATAGAATATATCAAAAGTGACCGCTGCAAATCACATGACTTGACGTATGAATACGTGGAAGTAGATCTTATAGCTTTTCTAGCTAGCAGATAAGGCCCTTCCTATGAAAATTGGACTGTATTATCAACCTGCCTAGGTGGTAACGTGAATTACTCTTGAATTAGATCATATCTTTCTTGATAAACATGAAATTAGAAATCTAGAAAATATGTTAACCTAAAATTGAAATGTATATAGTTTTTATAGCACCGCCACAAATTATTAAAAATTCTTACACACGCAATCATCAGAACTTCTCAAACGATATAAACAAATATTGTTCACTGACACGCACATTCTTTCATAGATCACACGTTTCAAAGTAGTCTAAGTGTTATTTTAAGATGCGCCCGAAGGTAAAGGAAACACTTTTAAAAACAAAACTGTTCTTGGCTCAGCTAAGGTTTGAGGGATGTGTTGCCTTTGCAATGGCTTCATTGGGTGTAGCCACTAATTTGTTAGAAGGGAGAAGAACAGCGAATGACACATATAAACTCCCTTTGTATTTTTATAACGTCCAAATTGCCATGTGCAACATATCGTAGCAAAGTCTCACATCAAAATCACTGCAAAAATTATGTCTTATAATATGGAATGAAAGTAAAATGTTTCATAAGACCTCAATCGAAGATCCAAACAGAATTCTTGCGATATCTCAGAAGAAACAATGTGATCATAGGAGGCATCACCGTAATGCTCTCAGAAGATTTCTACTGGTGATTCCGAGCGACACTAGAGCTGATGAGGTCAATGCCTGCCTGAAAATATTCTACATAAAACCAGAAGTTGTGAATCTTTCCCTGTCAACCAACATGTGCATCCACCTTTGCAAAGACAAAAACTAAGACTTATTTGTTAATATATGGCTGACAATCGGAAATGGAGTCTTTGCAGAGCACGAAAGCAAGGCTACCTTGAATAGCTCACATGCGTTGTGGTCAAGAATATTCAGGAAATAGTCCGTTTTATTTATTCCGATACGTTTCTTCTATAAAAACAAGCCTATTTCCTGGTTCCAGAAGCAAACTGATCTTGGTTCAAAAATGATTCCGCTAATAAAATAGAACAGTGTATTTTAGACCAGTTCAAAGCGCCATTCCGCACTTACAGATCAATAGACACTACCCTGTCTAATTTATTAATTCCCTTATTTTATTCGGTTTGCCCATCCACGCCTTTCAATTAAAATTTGAGCATCCATAATTTTTCTGCGTAATTTGAGTACACCTAAACTGTGTAATGGAGACCCTTTTACAGGGAAACAGCCTGCAATACTTTATCATAGAGGCGACTGTCATGACTGGTCGCACTACTGGACAATGGGTCGTGATACCAAGAATACCCATGATTCCATCAGACCTACCCTTTCAGTTTTAACGCATGCAATTTCCTGTCAAGGTTTGCTATGCGATGACCATCAACACAGCGCAAGGATAAACCCAGAAGGCGGCAGGTGCTGCTCTCCATGACAAGTGTTTCTCGCATGTACTACTTTACGTGGTGTGTTCCCGTGATAGTCCTAGCAACCTGTAACTGCTCGCTCCTGATAAAATCCATTAACGTCGTTTATAAAGAGGACGTGACTTAAACTGTGTTACTTTATTTCCTTTAATTAATACAAACATTATATGTGACTAATTTTAAAATAGAAATAGTTACAATACATTGGGTTTTTTGTATTCTGAAAACACATATTTTATCAACTCCAAACTTTTCATCATGGTAATCTCTACATAATACGTTGCGTTATTTATTCTCTATAGGACAAATTAAAAATTATGGGATTATAAACGTTATTGTTTTTATGAACATGTTTTAAAAACCGACATTAGCGCAAGTGAAGAAGCTGTGGGCAAGAACTAGTAATAAATCAATTAAAAAAAACTTATTTCTTTACTGTCAAATTTTAGTCAATTTTAATCATTGTTGGTGGTCGCTACTCTATAAAAATCAGGTTGTAGATCTAGAGCCTACATTGAAAAACCACAATAAAATGAAGGGTAAAGAGGAAAAAATTAGAAAGTTCAATTTTAACTCAAACTGAACTAATGCTGCCATATATTAGACAACTATTAAACGTTTCTAACGCACTTTAAATTATGGTTAAACTATTCATCAAAGTCTTATTTAAAGTTTGCTTAGAAAAGTATTTGCTAAGGTATTTTTCTTTTTAGCACCGCGTCTTACTACCCGTTCAGTCTATACGCTTAGGTACTAATTACGGCAATGATTTTAGGTATTGGTCAGGTTATATTTAGAATGTGTGTACCCGTATTTGAGTGGAGAGAGAGTGGAAACCCATTTTGGAAAAACTACACTCGGTACACCTGGAACCTCGACCTCCCTGTAATCGGTCTAGTCTACTGCGAGAGTAGCTACTTTGAACATGTGGCTACTGAAGCGGGTTTCTAGAATATTGATGGATAGTTTCAAACATAAAAAAATGTTCTCCTAAAAATGTGTGTATAGTGACTTCCCCACTTTTTTTCTATGTGTCCTCCAAATGAATTTGTTCACTTCTTCTGTCGAGTAAAGACGCTATTATAAAGTTTCTCTCGTTTCCCCTCTTTCAACATGTCAATATAATATTTCTCTTGAACATTTTTATAGCTAGACAGCTCGACGGATGTTTGGGGAAAAAGAGATCAGACGTGTGTGTGCCTGTGTGTGAGTGTGTGAGTGTGTTGGATCTTCCTGTAAACTGAGCTGATAGACCGCATCCCTTCAGCCAAGAGGCATGTGAATGAAAGCTCCTTCAAATGAAGCGGAGCAGACGAGGTGATGCTTTAATCCTGAGAGAAAAACCAATCCGATTACTGTGATCTCAGCTCGACGAGTAGAAGGGGCCGGAGGAAAACTGATCTTCTTAAGGTGGGGGTAGAAGGGGACGCGAGAAAAGACCAGTGTTTTTGGAGTTGTCATAGCAAAATAACAAAAATCGGCCAAAATTAATCAAATAATTATCCAGCAGAAACATATAGTATAATTTTCTTCACATAATGGTATCAAACGTTCTTGAATATCTGTGAAGGATGTCCTGTAATTTTATGTCAACTTTTTCTCTTAGTTTAAAAAGTTTGTAATCTAATTCCGCTAAGCTCATGAAAGATATTAAAAAACTGTAGATATCACCATGTGGAGAAAATATTGCTATCGTGAACATTTTCAACCTGGAGCTTATCTTGACGTTTTATGTACCCCTGAACCCAAGAGAGTCCGCCTGTCTCTAAAGCTATACCTGACACGGTTTGATGGATTTTGTTTAAACTTGATAGTTAAATGGGTTACTTCAAGGTCTCTTTATATATTTCGAGTTTACCTCTCAGATTAAGGGGAACTTTACTTTTGAATGATTGTTGAAAATTTTAAGGTTTTTAAGGGTGACCTGGTGGTCTAGGGGTAAGGTGTCAGACTTCTGTCCGGGGTTCAATCCTCGGTCCCGGCACAGATTTACCTGATTGCCAAACCCTTCCTTCACCTCTGACAAGATGTATATTAATCAAATCTTGTGAATGTATGGAATGGCAGGCCTCCACCGTGGTTCGGATCCCACGTTAAACTGTAGGTCATCAATTTTATCTCACAATCACCCTACCATTACGCATTAGCGTAAGTGCGTATAACCCGAACGGGTAGTAAGACACGGTGCTAATAATAATAATAATAATAATAATAATAATAATAATAATAATAATAATAATAATAATAATTTAAGGTTTTTAGAAATATATCCAACGATTTTGTTTAAACTGTACATCCGGAGAGTGTTTGACATGACAAATAACACTCTCTACTTGGTTATCGGAAGTATGTTAATTTAATGGTAAGGCGTAAGAAATGAATGAATTTACACCCGCTTCGGTGACCGCATGGTTTAAAGCGGCTGTGCACAACCCGCGGCCCACGATATGCCAACCAAATTTAAAATTGTGTTCGGGTATCCACAACCCAGAATATCAAATTATCTGTTTTTGGCATCACCCAATTTCCATATAGAACTAAATTGATCTTAAATGTAGCACTAAATTGAAGGCAAAATTTTCAAAAGTTTCTCTAATGGATTTGATAAAAATTACTTGCCTAAAGAAATGGAAGCACTGAACATTCATGATCTAAAAACGCCAACATTATTTGGAAACACCTACTATGTCAGGAACAAAGTGGAACGAAGCTCATAGTATCATTTTTTATTTCACTGCCTCTTTTATGGAGCGTTGAAACTCCTTGCTGACGTTCAGCTGCTTCGATTTAAAGTGTGGTTTGTTATGTGGAAATATGGCTCACCATAAAATGAAGTTAAAGATACTAATAGAGCGTCTACTGTTTAAAAAAACCATAAATTTGTATCCAACATAATTTAAAATAGTTATATTGAAAAATATAGAATGGGCACATTTTCAACAATGAGTTAATTAATTTTTTTTAAATTTTAGCACCGCGTCTTACTACCCGTTCGGTATTATACGCTTAAGTACTAATTACACTAATGGATTAGGAAATGGGAAGGTTGAATTTAGAGGAAGTGAACCCGCATTTGCGTGGAGGGAGAGTGGAAAACCATTTAGGAAAATCCCCCCCTCCCCCCCAGTTCACCCGACCGAGATTCGAACCTCGATCTCCCCGTCCTCGGTGGTCTAACTCAACACGACTGGCGCGTTAGCCAACTACGACACCGAGGCGGGTCAACGATGAGTTAATCAAACGGTCGCTGTTCTGTTATTAATATAAAGGATATAAGAGAGAAGATATAGTCTTTGTTAAATACTTACAGCTATAAGTTGTTCATGGTAATAGCAGAAAATTGTAAGTCACTTGAGATCCAAAATCTCACAATATTTATCTCACGTTAAATTAGACAAAATGTAACCTTAAATTCAAGTTTAAAAAAAGGCTCGTTTTCAAGGACGTTTAGTGATTAATCGTATTTATGAAATTAATGTAAATGGTAAGAAGCATATCTCAATCTTTCGCTAAACAAATAATGTCATTTTTTTAAAAACAAGATCACAAAAGAAAATTAGAAGATAATAAAGGATTGTTTTAATGGTTTTTGAGGATAAGGACTTTAAATCTCATTAAATACCGCAGTATGATGATATAGCCTTTCAGGTATATGTCGCACTTATTATTCAATAGGTATATAACTATGTCAATGGTAATAATAATAACATTTGTTGGAACAGAGACTAAATTAATTTTGGTATAGTGATCAAAATAACGTACATACATGTAGCATATAGTGCACAATAAGTTGAAACATTATTTTCAATGATAGCCTTCATTATCGAACGATAGTGAATAGGAAATAGTTTACAATTCCTAAAGTTGATTTGACATTAAATGTTTGTGTGCTATGCATAGCCAACCCTTGACTTAAGACGTATCAGTTAATGAGAATGTGGTAGAGGCTCTAGCCAATTTAGGTCGGTAATACATAACAGACTGAAAATATCTTATGTTTCTGTTTAAAATTCCCTGTGGTAGTCGAACTTATTTGTTATTAAGGAATTGTCTTTGGTTCTGGCGTCAATAACTACGATTGTAAACTTGATTAAAAATAAATTAGAAAAATCAAAAGATTTGGTTTAACCAAAGCTGTATTTCGAGTGAGCCATATTGTGAAGTAGTTTTAAGACCTTATCAAGTAGAGCAAAAAGGCTAATTTATAATATATTTAAAAATAATCGATTTAAGTTAGATTTTAATCAGTTAGTTTAATTATAAACTAATGTATTTTTACCAAGAATTAGCATTTTCCCACGGCTTAACTTGCAATAAAAAATACAGCAACACATTCGACAACTTCAAATACTAGAACAAAAAAATGAAGCCTAGTCTAGAGGAGTGATTTATAGTTCATACGAAGATTCAAGAAGAAACATAATATCGCTCACCCTTTTTCCCCTCCACCCCTCAACTCATACCACGTGCGATAGCATGATGGTAGATAGCTTACCATGTTCTATGAAAAATATGGAGTACAACATATGAAGTCCTATTTAGATCCTTCGAGTACTTTTTATGTTTACTGGCAACAAAAAGACAGGCAAACCTTCTAAAAATGAATTATTTGGTATTCTTATCGTTTATAGGCTACTACTCAGTAAAATCAAAATCTCTACATAATAATATATAATACAATTCTAAGGTTTGAGCATTTGAACTTATCAAAATTTCTACATAAGTTCAAATACGGAGATAAACCTTAGAGTTTTATTGAATGCATACATCTATTATATAGTAAACAAAAATAATTAAATTGAAAGAAGTATTATATAGTAAGCGTCCTAGCATACCAAACAAAATTGTGCTGTTGGCTTAGTACCAAGAAACACAACTAAATAAACCTCATTCACACACAACCCCATAAATTTACTGAATACATACTCTGTGACTTCGAGACTTTAACTAACAATATTAGTATCAAAAATGCATACAATACATTTTCTTGTCAAATTATATATTTATTCTTCATGTTTGTTTCTATTCCAAAACACTCGTTTCCAAGGTGATTTATAGCTGGTTTGTTCATCTCAAATTCCTCGTAGCAAATTAATTCATATTTTTTTCAAGTTAATTGAATACTTTTTGGATCAAAACATTTACCCCCTCAAATTTATTTTGGTGATTTAATTTTTTTTTAAAATTGTTCCTTCGTCGTAAAGCTAGAAATTCTATATAAAACAGTTTAAAAACAAAATCTCACTTCAAATAAATACATATTCTATTTAAAATAGTTTTGTATAAGTCGTAGCCCTACACATACAATCAAATCAATAAGAAGGGTGTGCAAATTTTGTTTTGCCAAGTAATGAGTCATATTGTCACTCTGGTTTGAACTGGATACTAGAATTCGCGTATTATCTCAACATAGGATCGAACGAGTGCACTAAAGGTGAAATAATAATAATAATAATAATAATAATATTTAGCACCGCGTCTTACTACCCGTTCGGGTTATACGCTTAAGTACTAATTACACTAATGGATTAGGAATTGGGAGGGTTGAATTTAGAGGAAGTGAACCCGCATTTGCGTGGAGGGAGAGTGGAAAACCATTTAGGAAAAACCACCCCCAGTTCACCCGACCGAGATTCGAACCTCGATCTCCCCGTCCTCGGCGGTCGAGCTCAACACGACTAGCGCGTTAGCCAACTACGCCACAGAGGCGGGTAAAGGTGAAATTATAATACAAATAGAGTCCGATTGAGATAGAAAGGAGCTTATGTTGACAGTATAAACGTTACTAAAACACTGTTCATATATTTATGCGTAGTGTCATGTAATCTGCTGCGGGTCACTTTTGATAGATGATATTACAATTACAGTTAACTCCCGATTATCTGCAGTAAAGGAGGGGACTAGTTCTGCGGACAACCCAAAACCACGGATAATCCAAATATTTACTAAAACAAGAGATTGTAGCACATTCAATTCAAACTAGTACTGACCTATCGTGACTGCGTCTATGAACACAACATTATATTTCACGCACTAAGGGAATAAAAACCATTTTAAATCAATGTACAGTATACTCAAAATGAACACATCGCTTAAAAACGTTTGTATTAGTCTTCTGCTTCATTGCAACTGCGTCCTTTTTCCTTATCCCGCTATGTATTTTTCGTAATATCAGCTTGCCAGATAGGAGCCTGTCGTCTTCCTGTTCCAGATAACTAAGCAGGTAAAACTTCTTGCCTCTCTGGCCATTATCTCTTCCCTAAGGATTTACTGAGTACAAGAATCGGTAGCCCTGTATTCTCTATCAACGCGGCGTTTTTCAAAAACGGATCCCCTGCTGTTGGCGATGCCGCGGTTAGGCCGCAAAGCGGATAATACATCAGAAGATAATCGTGAGTTTACTGTACTTTTAAAAAGATAATAATATACTAGTAAAATATTATTATTGTTAACAATGCATGGGGGAAAAAAATATAGATATTTGTATTTTATAAAAATTTCTTTCTTTCAGAATGCCGCTATGATATCAACATCCTACAGTTGGCAACGCTGGACAATTATGATAGTGAGCGCGTGGGAACTAGTCACTGGAAGCCGTGCCCTCCCCTGGCAACACTCCAGGAATCGCCACTGACGTGACGGACTAATTTCTGCTTCGTCAGTTTGATTCGTTGCGTCACCACCTGGAGCGTAGCCACCTGGGAACTTGGGGCATCCACCTGCTTGGTTACCACACCTCGCCAGAGGAGGGAAGACGAGACAGAAATACATCTAGATTACATTTTCAAAGTTCGCACTTTCAAGTTGGGTTGAAGGAAATGCGAGTTAAAGTCAGTATTTTTTAAGTTTTTTTTAATAAATAACTTTTTTTTTACCTAGATGAATACAAGATCGTGCTTCAGTACATGGTGTGCTATTGATGAGGATGCACAGGACCCCGTGATTTGAGGGGATCCCACACTGTCTCATGATATATTTTTAACGCACTAACCGATTTAATTCAAACTTGAACCAGCTCAACAACGCTCTACTAATGAGCCAACCAGGAATATTCCTCTATTCAGAGTCAGCCTATACTCATATATTAAGAGAAAGTCTAAGATGGACGTGTGGAATTCATTGGACAACTAAAGATATAATTGAAAACCCCAGCCACCGGTGACTTTGTAATAGACTTTTAGCTGCCCCTCACAAAGTAGTTAATTTGACCCTAAAAGTAATAGTCTTGACTTGGCCTATTAAAGCATAACCCTATATTGTAAGTTGCATCATAGTGTTACCCATCAAGGTAAGCTTGCAGCCTTTCAGGATAAGATGAATATATATGACTAACATTGTTGGCCAGAAATTAAGAAGATCTGCGGGTGGTTATGGACCCGCTAGTGAAAACTGGCAGAATATACGGCATGGATATCACCATTGAGAAGTCAAAAGTGCTGGGGATTTCAGAAAATGAGGAACCGTTTGTAACCAAAATGGGAAACCAGGAGTTGGAAAGCAGAGAGCAGTTTAAACACCTGGAAAGTCTTCTGAGAAAGGATGCCTACTGCACTAAGGATATTAGGTCAAGGATCACCAAGGCCAAAGAAACTTTCAATAAGAAGAGGTAACTGCTGGCCAGCAAGCTGAGTTCGGAACTGAGGAAGAAACTGATGAAATACTACATTTAGAGCATCGCGCTGTATGAAGCAGAAACTAATACTCTAAGGATGTTGGGAAATAAATACTTAGAGAGATTTGAAATGTGGTGCTGGGGAATACTTGAGATCAGGTGGGCAGACAGGGTGACAAACGAAGAAGTCCTAAGAAGAGTGGGTGGATGTGATTATTCGGTACAAAGATAAATGGACCGAACACGTCCTTAGGAAAAACTGTCTTCTGCACGACGCCACAGAAGGAAATGATGAGGGAAAGAGGATCTTAGGAAAGAGGAGGAATCAAATATTGGATGACTTGAAGGAAAGAAGAATTTCCTGGGAGCTGACGGAAGAGGCAGAGGACAGGGCGGATTGGTGGTCCTAGTTCACTTACAAAACGAGTGAACCCATCGTAAGACGGAACCCCTAATGATAATAATATAACTAGCAGAGTACATGGAGAGGGAATCATCATAAACTACTGATACCACCGTCAAGTTGATTTAGTTGTAAAATTACATCTGGGAAGGAAAATTAAGCCCGATATCCTTGTTTTAACACGCTAATGCTCTACCCCTGTGCTATCCAGTTTCCGGGTTTAATTCCCGTATCCATAGCTTAAGACCATACAATCTTCAAACCAATGTTAGTTAAATTACATTTATCACCTAGTTTTAAAGTTATAGCATTGAAACTAAAACCACGAAATTCTAAATAAATCTAAAGATGCTCCTACAGTGTCACGAAATTATTATTTTCATCTTGAAGTAGTTTTTTTAAACCTATTTTTTTATAAATCATTTACAACCTATGCTATTTCACTAAGTCTTACTTCCAGGATGTAGATTATAAGAGTCCATGGAAGGAAATGTCTATTTAGAATAGGATGCAAGAAAAGGGTAATTTTATAAAGCATGTCAATGTTTTCAAGGCGCTAATTATATAGTGACTGTGTAAACTCGTCAGAGGAATAGGGGAAGTGCTATCAGTAGATAAACAAGAGGCCTCTCAGGGTACATCGATCACTATCCTCTTTTTAATATTTGGTACATTGATGTCTAAGTATGATTGTGCTTAGACTGCTTAGGTACGTCAAGTTAAGATGCAACCCGGTTCGCGAAATAGCTTAAAAATCTTCGAATAGGAAATGTGAAGGAAAAACCACCGTTCGAATTCTGGGCGGGCTATTTTTTTAAAAAGTTGTCGCAAATGCGGGTACACTTCCTTTATATTTATATCTTCATCCTACCTAACTCATTAGTGTAAACTTGCAGATATCACGGATGGGTAGTAAGACGAGGTGCATAGCTTGAACCTAGTGGCAGTACCGTAATTTTAATATTATGTCTGGTAAATTTGATCCCATCTTTGAAAAGAGACAGCTCACAACACATGGTTTGGCGTATTGATATATGAAAGGTATATTTTATTGTGCTTCTCAACATAATACTCTACCGGGCTAACTCCACATTCACGCTGAAGGAGTAGATATAAATATTAAGGTAAAACCTAAAGTAAATGTACCCAAATTTTAGTGACGAGATAGAGTTAACATTCATTTAAGGTGGGATGGAAGGTGATGCAAGAAACGGCCAGCGTTTTTGCAGTTTTTTATGACAAAACATTTTTTGGTCAACATAAATAAAATATTACTCTAGTACAAACACAAAGTTTAATTTTATTCACATGGAGATATCAACAGTTCCTGAATATCTGTCATGAGTAGCGGCATTTGATGAGAAACTTTTTAAATGAAGAGAAAAAGTTGTCATTAAATTCCAGGACACTCTTAACACATATTAAAGAAATGTTGAGGTCACCCACCATACGAAGAAAATTAAATTATTTGTTTGTATTTGAGCATTATTTAATTTATTTTGGCCAAAGAACTTTTGCCATAAAAACTGCAAAAAACACTGGCCTTTTCTTGCGTCCTCTTCCATCCTACCCTAAAACTAAAATCAATCTATGTACAACACATACAGTATTCGAACCCTGATCTCCTTAAAAAATTACAAATCAAACTAGACGAACCTGACATCTATCCCGCGTGCCCATCAATGCGTAACGTACCCCTTGTTAACTAGTTGATTATGGAATGGCGGCTAAATTGAATTCTTGTGTTAAACGTTTAAACACGAGTATAAACAAGTTGAACCTCTCAAGAAAACATAAATATGTCGTCCGACGCTTCGTTTATGAGATATTTCCTGCCTTCACTTCTCTGGCCTTAAAAAAAAAGTGCATATGGCCGAACCACCAGTTGAACAACATTTTTACCCACTTTAATGGCCACATGGTCAAAGGCGTAGCTCTCACATTATACTAGATGGCCGATTGTGGGGATATTGAGGTTCGAATCTCGCTTGGGTCTACTGAAAGTGATTTATCCTAAATAGTTTTCTACTCTACCTCTACGTGAATGTGCGTACACTCCCTAAAACATAACATTCCTAATCCCTAAAACCATTAGGGTGATTAGTACTTAGGCGTTCAACCCGAACGGATAGTAAGAGGCGGTGCTAGAAAAAATAACAGTTGAGTACCCTCTCATTTGTAAACGCTTATCTCAAGTACCAGCCTCAAGAGCTTAAAAATAGATTCGCTTCTTTTTGTAGTTGATGTATTTCTAACAGTTCAGGTTAAATGCATAACTAATTAAGCTAGTGTGTTAGGAATGAGAAAGGTTGAATTTAAATAAGGTCTTCCCGCATTTGCGTGGAGGGAAAGCAATTTTTTTACATATTTTTTTAAGGAAAAATCTAACCTTCAGTACAGTCGACCGAGATTTGAACCCAGATCTCTTCGTAATCGGCAGTCCAGTCTATTGTCAGAGTTACGCATTAGATTATTCGACCATCGAAACGGGAAACTATTTTTTTTATTTAGCATGACATAAAAGCATAACATAACATAAAAGATTTAATACAAACGCATAATCACTCTGATTGTTTAAGGACATTCGAGATTTCTTTGTCAACGATTCACTTTGATATTTTATTAAAATCTTCCGTATATAAAAGAAAAGAGAAAAGGAAAAGAAGAAGTGATAATATTTTTGCACACATTGATTGAGGGTGCGAGTCACCACTTACTTTTGAATTATTTATATCTTGTTTTTATTTTCCTGTGTTTGGCCACCCTTTTGAGTCACTCATGGGTAGAGATAGGGTAAAATAGCATTAATTTTAATTTTTTTATCATTAATTATTGGAAATTTAGCGTTTTGTGGCATAATTTAGCATTTTGTAGCAAAATAGGTAAAAATGTCTTTCGTCAATGTTTTTATGGCCTATACAAAGGATTTATGATAAAATTTATGTACGCATTAATACGAAGGGTATTTTAACCTTCGTTTGCAATTATTTTCATGTGAGAGATTATAATTATAAATAATTAATATTAAATTAATAAGGAAGGAAACTGGAAGATTGTGTCAAACACAAACAGAAGAATGCAGAATGACTTCAATTGGCATAATTTATTTTACACCTATGTGTAACGTCAAAAAATCATTGTAGCCTACAGTACAAAAATAAAAATAGTTTAGTAAATAGCTGGTATCGTAAATAGTTGGTGTCGTTGAATCAGTTCAAACAAATGTGCAAGTCAAAGATAGTGAATATTGGCAAATAAATTCTCAGCATTTTATTTAAATGCACAGCATTTTCAGGGAATTCGCGTCTATTTCACTAAATATAATAATTTAGCTAAAATACTCTCAAAATTACGTTTTTCGCGTTAATTCGCGAAATAAAAATCGCTTTAAACACTTTCAAATGCCATGAAACGCAAAGAAAACTTATAAATACCCTATTTTCGACTATTTTTTTTCGCGTTTTTCGCAAAAGCGAATTTACCCTATCTCTACTCATGGGGAGCGGTTTATTTATATGATACAGAGTACAACTAGAGGGTGCAATCTTGAATGTCACCTAGGGTGCATGAAACCCCTGGGCTGGACCTGGGAGTATAGATAATTACTAATTATGATCCAGAGATGCTTGAAAGGTCATGTATAGAGCGAGCTGATAGTAGTCGGATTATAGCTGAGCCTTCTAGAGATGGATAACAGGCTTTAGTTTAGGTTGTGACAGCTGGGGATGAGTTCCACTCCACTTAGTACACTCACATACATCAAAAGAGGTCCACAATTGTAAATGGCACATTATGGGGTTACCTATTTCACATCGTGTACTCTATAAATTCAAGTGTTTCTGCCCGTATTGTTGCACACGAGGACTAAATGTCAGTCTAACTGAAGGAGAGTACCAATCGAGTATAGTGAGAGTATACTGAGAGTATTTTTATCCAAAATAGTTTCCCACTCTACCTTCACGTAAAGGCGGGTACATTTCCTATAGTTCTATCTTTCTCATCTCTATACCATTAGTGTTATTAATATATACCTAAAGCCCAAACGGGAGTGGGGCGCGGTGGAAGAGTAAAAAAAAGTCTTAATCTAAGGGGTGTAAATGAAAAAGATTATTATTATTATTATTATTACTATTAGCACTGTGTCTTACTACCCGTTCAGGTCATACGCACTTAAGCTAATATGTAATGGTAGGGTGATTGTTAGTTGAAATGGAGGACCTACAGTTTAACGTGGGATCCAAACCACGGTGGAGGCCTGGCATTCCTCACATTAACAAGTTGTGATTAATACACGTCTTGTCATAAATGAGAAAGATAGTTTTAGAATAATATCGTTCGCATTAGCATTGAGAGAGAATTTTAAAACTACAGTTATAAACAACATGTGGAAAAATACCTTCCCTAAGCCCTGATGGTATTCGAACTCCGACCTTATCAACTTACACTTTTTCTTTAGTACCTCATATCTTACTGCCCTTCGGTTTTATTAACATGTGAACTAGTAGGATATGGAAGAGAAAGGTGTAATTTAGAAGAAGTGTACCAGTATTTACGTTTAGCGAACAATTTTAAGAACACCAGAATGTGAGCCCCTGCCTTCCTGAGGAGCAAACCAAAAGGGATGAGACTAACGCCTTTGTCTGCGTGCCTACCATTGCAGGTCATTCGCTAAGAGCTAAATTACTGTACACGGTAAGGATTTTTTTAAAATTTGATCTATGATTAAATTTGGGAAGACCCGCTTCAATGATTGAATAGTCAAAGGCGTCATTCTCCAAATAGACTGGACTGACGTTGATGGGGATTTCGGGGTTCAGATCCTGGTCGGGTGTATTGAGGGTGGCCTTCCCTAAAGATTTTTATACTATTACTCTAGGCAAACGCTGGTACACTTCCTCTAAGTCAAATCTCCCTCATCCCTAGCCCATTACTATTATTTGTCCATATGAATATAATCCGAACGCAGTTACCAAAATACAAATGATTGAGAATGTCACTAATTGAAAGAACATATATGCTATAGTATATTAATTTTGTAATGATGGAAATTGATAAAAAATAAAGAAAAAATGAAAAAATAAACTAATAAGTGTAAATTTTATGAAGAAAGCCCGCCCACCTGGGAAAAGAAGAAAAATTTGGGAAGAATTCAATACAGGAAGCTGACATCTTGCTTTTCTTCTGTCTACTATAGTTAAAGTAGTCACACACACATTTAAACACTAATAGAGTAATATCTCGGTAGTCACCTGAATTTTTGAATGGAGTAATTCAATGTTTGTGTAAAGTGTATTTCCTCTTCTCTTTCTGTTTGATAAAGGTGATAATGCCAAAGTATTACTCTGTACGTGCATGCGTGTGTGTATGTGTGTGTGTGTATTTCTACAATATATGTTAGAAGAGAGAAAGAAGATGTCACCTTCGCCCTCTTTCCCTAGATGGGTTTTCTTCATAAAATTTACACGCATTAATTTTTTCCCCTTTTCTTTATTTATTTTTTATCAATTTCCATTATTACAAATTTTTTTAGCCATTGAGTCATCTCATTTTTTAAAAACATTATAGTGTATTAATGTAGTTTCATGAAAGTAATAAAAAATATCGATAGTATATACAAAACAGTATCACAGGATCTTTCCCTACGTCCTAAGTAAAGTTTACGCATCAGGCAACAAGTCGCCCCCATTCAACCGCAAGTAGCTTCATGTGAAGAGGGTCACTTCTCAAAATTCAATAGAGACTAGAATCAATACCAGAGCCCGATAACTGTCGCCCTTATCGCAGCTGACAATGAAGAGAAGCCGTGACAGATGGCGCGGTATGCCACGTGACCTAGTTTCTGCTTCTGCCAGTAGAACTGAGAGGGTCGATGGGACCGGAACAGGAAGTCAGAGAGGCGGGGATGACGTCACCGGACGCCACCACAGTCACCCCCTCTGATAGCAGCTCCACGCGGGATTCAATCTGCGCTGGACCACGTCCTCATTAAATGGAGCATTTGTTTCTTTTTTGTTTTAATTTCTCGTGCTGCGCGTTGTACAACTCGTCAGGACTATTCATGCGTATTCACACTAATGGGATGAGGAAGATAAAATTTGAATATTTTTTAGCACCGAGTCTTACTATCCTTTCGGGTTATACGTTTATGTACTAATTACGTTAATGGCTTTAGAGATTTGGAAGATTGTATATATAGGAAGTGTACCCATATTG
>CABFWO010002827.1:0-17581 GCA_902155825.1 Timema genevievae | reverse complement strand
GGGGGGGGGTTTCCAGCAAAAACGTTTAGTCTCAAAATGTGACCTCGAAGACAACACCTCAAGATCTAGTAATCCCACCAATTTCTAAAACTCCCGTAAAACTTTATATAAGACTATTGTTTTGAACACCTATTTGCTGGACTATTAATGTAAAGTATATAAGACTAGAAGGTAATTAATTATCTGAGGAATATGATACCCTCACCGGTAATAGCTTGGTCTAAGATTTAAGGCAACAAACTCACAATTCACTAGAGTATAGAATCACGTCAGAGTGAATTGTAGAGTTGGTTTTACACATGTCTTTACTATCTTATTTACATACAAATGGTGGTGCACTCCCTCTAAACATCTCTTCTCATCTCCACCCCATAGATTAAACCGTTTCGTTGTGTTGAATCATATGAACTTAAAAAAAAAATCTGGAAAATGAAAATACAGTATGTATTTGACAACAGACACAAATTTTATTATTATTATTATTATTATTATTATTATTATTATTATTATTATTATTATTATTATTATTAAGGTCTACAATCAAATAAATAGAAAGAAAAACTTTTTTTAAATTATTAATAAAGATTAGTCAAAAAATGTATATTATAGATAAAACTTATTTTAAAATAAGAGTATACAGTATATTTCCCTCCCGTATCTTTGATTTATTTCACGACATACTACCTGGCTGTAAGTATTTGATTACACTTATGAGATAGGTTTGAACAAGCTATAATTTTAAAGTAAGTGTACCCATATTTACGTTCAGGTAAAGTGGTAAACCGTTTATTTATAACCACCGAACGAGATATGAACCCCAGCAATCCCGTCACCGGTAAACCTAACAATACGAGATTGATGCCTTTGTGCGTGGGGCTGGAGACTTGGGTAAATGAAGGGGGTAAACAAATATTGATTTTAATATAAAATTTCCTTTGTCATTATTTTTTTAAACCGAACAACACATTTTTTCCATTTTTCCATTATTCTAATTACTCATGGGATGCTGGTTATATAAGGCTGTGTGACAAGAAAGGGTTTGGGAAGCTGAGCAATAACTCAAAACTTGTCACGTGACATGCGAGGCCTAATGGCATCCACATCATTTGATAGCATACCTGTTACGACGTATGGCCTGGAATGGCATAATCGATGCATTGCTGCAGTGAATACAAAAAAAAAGTTTAAATTTACTAACAAATAAATATAAATGACATGAAAAACTATGAAATAACTTTTTAAAAAAATCAAAATTTACGATGCTAGTGCAAGACCACTAACAGTGCCTCTATTAGGTGAAATAATTATGGTTGCAATGAGCATTAAGAAAAACTGTTTCAATTTATTAACAAAGGAACAAAACTAAATAAACACAATTTTTATGCAAAATTAAAAAAACCTAGAAAATACTGAACACTAAAATACCTATATTTGACCTTGTGAGTGAGATCTAAGAAGAAAAGTGACTGTGAAGAAGTCTTTAAATGAAGTAAACTGTGTTCAGCTTTCACTAATTGAAAGGAACGTACATATACTTTAATTCGTTCTTTTGAAGATAGGACCCGCCTAGGTGGCGTAACTAGCTAACGCGCTAGTTTCATATTGAGCTAGACTGCCGAGGACGGGGAGATCAAGGTTTTAATCTCGGTCTGGTGAACTTGAGGTGTTTTTTTCCCCTAAATGGTTTTACACTCTCCCTCCACACAAATGTGGGTTCACTTCCTCTATATTCAACCTTACCTATTCCTAACCCATTAGCGTAATTAGTACTTAAGCTTATAACCCGAACGGATAGTAAGACGCGGTGCTATAGTAATTAATTTTTTTTGACGATAGGCACACTGTATAGGCTTACACGTCAAGCTACTTTAGTCTGGTTTGCCATTCATAGGGAGGTCTGAGTTTGAATCTACGCTGGGTTTACTGAAGGTTGTGTTTTCTAAATGGTTTTTTAAACTATACCCACGCGTGTGGGTACATTTTCTCTAGATTATACCCTCCTTATCTCTTTTACATTGGAGTAATCCATATATATTCGTACATATTCCAAATAGGTAAGAAGAGGTGGTATAGAAAAACCAATCATTTCGTATATTTTAAAATACGGCCTAGGAACGACCTGTTCCAAGGAGTAGATATATATAGGGTGGTTTATATCAAGCTCTGACTTTAGCGTGGAAAGTGGGTAGGGGAATCACAGTATCTTATGCATAAAAACATTTTTAGTGCAATTGGTCGTGATTATTGAATTAAAGTGTTCGCCTCAGGACCCGACGTTCGTGGGTTCAAACCCAGCCGGGGTGGATGGATTTTTCTTGAGCGATAAAAATTCTTAGCATAACTTGCTTCGGAGGGGAAGTAAAGCCGTCGGTTCTATGTCACTTGTGGCATGTAAAATAACACTGGAAGGTATGAGAAAATACCTTTCACGACAAAGTTGGTAGGATCTTTCGCTCTCACTCAGAGAAATTCTGGTGTTTGCTGATATGATCAGTCGATTCAAAAGCAGCACGTCAAATATCTTAAATAAAAAAAATCTATTAAAAATTTGTGATGTATCTGTCCGTTTCAACCCGATTTGATATATTTATTTATTTATTTAAATTCGCGACGCATCCTACCCGTTCCTGGGTTACACGCATATGTACTAATTAAGTTAATAGACTAGGGATGAGTAAAATTTACTCTAGAGGAAGTGTAACCGCATTTTGTGACGGAAGATTGAAAAAACATTTACGGAAAATCCCCTTCAATAAACATGATACCCGCCTCGGTGGCGTAGTTGGCTAACGCGCTAGTCGTGTTGAGCTCGACCGCCGAGGACGGGGAGATCGAGGTTCGAATCTCGGTCGGGTGAACTGGGGGTGGTTTTTCCTAAATGGTTTTCCACTCTCCCTCTACGCAAATGCGGGTTCGCTTCCTCTGAATTCAACCCTCCCAATTCCTAATCCATTAGCGTAATTAGTACTTAAGCGTATAAACCGAACGGGTAGTAAGACGCGGTGCTAAATATTATTATTATTATTATTATTATTATTATTAATAAGCATGATCGGGATTCGAACCCCGATCTCTCCGTCATTGGCTGTCTAGTCTATTGTGAGAGTGACGCCTTAGACATTTCACATTCCATCAGCGAGCTAGAGTATCTCTTGGAAACCAGTCAGGGTCCCCTGATCAAGCAATAATCCCCCCCCCCCTAAGGGATAACTCTCCCTGTTATGATCATAGTGTGTTCATGCCCTTGAATGGGACAAGGCTTGGTAGTTTGGGCGTTGTCTCCCTCCATCATAAACACAATATACACAATACACACGCACCTCCAGAACACGAATGGGAGATTATCCCCCAACCTCTCCCGCGCCCCGGAAACCAGGCCAAGCACAAGCCACTTAGCAAGATTAAACAAATGTTTTCACAGACTCACGTTATAATGACCACATGTGTAATAGTAGAGTGGAATAATGTCTATGTTGTTATGTTGTGCCGTACTAAAATACCAAAAATAAATACTAAAGAATTTGGTCATTGTGTGTCACTAAAAATTATTTAAAGGGAGATCTCATAGCTCTACAGCTTAGGAGAGGAAATATTATTTAAATTTAACTGCCAGTTGTAATTGGGTTAAAAAAAGCTTTATACCTTATGAGTTGCCATAATCTTTTCATAAACATGGCTATATTCAGTAAATATGGGTATATATTAACCTAAAATAATGTTAGATTAAGTAAACCAAAGTTAAATAGAAAGTATAAAAATAAAAGCATAATATTATCATTATTATCATTAGCATCGCGTCTTACTACCCGTTCGGGTTGTACGCACTTACGCCAATGTTTAATGGTAGGGTCATTATGAGATGAAATGGAGGACCTACATTTTAACGTGGGATCCGAACCACGGTGGAGGCCTGGCATTCTACACATTCACAAGTTGTGATTAAGAAAAGGCAAAATATTAGAGTGAGTATTAATATAAAGTTAACAAAACATAACATAGACCAACAGATTGAGGTTTTTTTTTAAAATTAAGGGGGTATTTTAGACGCACTAAGACGCATAGTAAAGGTGAAAATCCATTCATGATATTCTTTAAAAGTAGTTTACTATTTTAAAATAGGGCTCACGCCAAAATTTTGTGGACAGCTATTATTATGTGTCTGTGGCATTACATTTTATATATATTTTTAAAAAGTATCAAAGGATAAGTTTAGATAATTTCCAATGATGTTGTACGCAAAATGTTGTACTTATATTACTAGGGGAAATGATAAAAAAAACTATATTATCATTTAAAAATATAATTTTAAATGTAGTCATAACATAAGTTTTTTTTATATAATCAAGGGCTTTTTTGCAGCCTTATTAACTGCCATTTTCATAGAAAATACCACTTACATACATACATACATACCTAATCACGACATCCCCTTACGGGGTAGGTAAGAAACTTTACGTATAACTCAAAAAATATCTCCGTATTTAATCCATCCTCACTAACTTTCTCCACACTTCCCTATCCTTGCATACGTCCTTCGCTTCAACAACATCCATACACAAGAGTCATACATGCTCTTTTATTCCTAAAACTCTTAATGCTACTTTTTTTTTTACATATTTGTCTACAACATTTAGCTACGTCTTACATGGCCTACCCCTTTCTTTTAATCCACACACTCAACTTTCAAATATTTGCTTCGTCACTCGATCCACACTCATCCTCTCAACATGCCCAAACTAACGTATGACGCTTCTTTCACTTTGACCTATTGGATTCACTTTCAAACCACACTCCTTCAGCACCCATTCACTACTGACTCTGTTCATACGAGTTTTTACACATACATTTCTTAGATATCTCATTCCAACCATATTCACCTTGCTCTTGTGTTTCTCCTGACAAACCTACGCTTCACATCCATAAAACAATGTTGGCGTCAACACACTTTTATAAACTGCCATCTTTGCCTCTTTTGATACTACTTCATTCTTTGCAGTAGTCTACATACATCCAACTACTCTCCAAGATGCATTCACCTGTCTGTCGATTTCATCATCTAGGCCTATCCTTCCATTTTTACAGAACATTCTGTCCAGATAAACCACAGTGAAAGTATATGCTTCTTCACGTAAGGGGGGTCCTCAATTTAAAAATAAATACATTAATACGTATCTTTGAATAGGGAGGAGATTGTGGTAAAAGATTCTGTTCACCATGCTAAAAGCTTATGATTTACTAACGAACTTCACCACAATGAGGAATAGAGGAAAGGTCATTTCAACGCGAAAGGTCATTTGCAGGCATAGGAAAACACCAACTCATTATTCATGAGGGAGCAATTAATAAAGTTTGGCGTTCTATATTTTTTTTTTCTATTTTCCCTCTTTTTCTTCCCTTTATCCTCATACTGTTGTCACACTCTAATTAACCTCCTTGATAAACTTTGTCCCAAGAGTGTGAAGCCAACCACTCTTTTGTGTGTGTGTGTTAGTTTAGACATTCAATTAATATTTTTTTATTTAGATTAGAAACTCGTTCCTCCGCTTAGTGATTAGAATTGTCAAACACAGATTTAGGGGCCTTACATTTAAGGTAGAATGAAAAGAAATAAAAGCCAGTATATTTGTAGTTTAAAATCATTATTATAAATAATATAGTAGAAATGTATAGTTTAATTTTATATTTATATTGATATCAACAATTCCCCAAAATCGGTTATACTCGTATATTGACATTTGATGATACACATTTTAAATGACTAGGAAAAGCTATAAACGAGTTACAGAATGCCCATTACAAATATTTACCATTAAGATTACAATATCATGAAAAACAAAGAAATCTCATATACTGAAACAATATTTTATGTATTATGTACTATATATATATATATTGCTATATAAAAACTGCAAAAAATACTGGCCTTGATTCGTATTCCTTTCCACCTCACCTGAAATCTAGGGGTGCTGACAAAATAATATATTTATAATTAAAACATCCAAACAACATTTGAAAAAGTATTCTTGTATTTAATAAAATATGTCGTTTGAGATATAAATAAATTGATCAAAAATATTATTGTGTTTAGTTAAGTGTATCAGCCGAGAGCTAAACGACTTGGGAAAAACTATTCATATATTTAGGAAAATGTATCTGCTGAGGACTTAAATACTTAAGGAAAACTATTATTGTCTTTAGTAAAATGTCTTAGCGGAGAGTAAATTAATTTAAGGGTAGTTTAATTAGACCAAATTTAAGAAAATTTGAGATTTTTCAAAAGAGCTCTTTATGATTTAGCTAAAAATGAGTACCTTGGAATAAAAATATATCTTTTACAAATAATTAATTCTTGAAAATTTGATTTTTTTAAATTGTTTTAGCAATATTGTTTAACATTTATACATGAAGAGTGTTAATTGTGGTTAACAATATGAAGGTTTTTTTTATGATGTAAACTTACTTAGAGGTGATTTACTGAGAACCTATTATTGAAAATCTCGTTACAAACTAAGATACACTATTAATAAAGTTAGTACGATTGTGACGTAGCATTTATTTATAGATGGTTTACCACTCGTTCTCCCTGGAAACGGAGTAATTATAATTCCTTATAACCTCCTCACCCCTATCACATTATGCCCCATACACATATAGGCTATAACAAGTTTATGTTAATATACATATAAGTTATAGTAAAATATATTTAAACTCATACTACAAATATTATTATGCGTTAAATACTATTTGTCTTACTTATTTTATGGCATTAAGTAACTTGAAAGTTCTTTGCTCCCTTTCAAAAGTACGCCACCTATCCCTATCTTGAGCTAGTTATATTCAGTCCACCTCACTACACCCTATCCCTATCTTGAGCTAGTTCTATTCAGTCAACCTCATTACACCCTATTTCTATCTTGAGCTAGTTCTATTCTGTCCACATCATTACACCCTATCCCTATCTTGAGCTAGTTCTATTCATTCAACCTCGTTACACCCTATCCCTATCTTTAGCTAGTTCTATTCAGTCCACCTCATTACACTCCATCCCTATCTTGAGCTAGTTCTATCCTGTCCACCTCATTACACCCTATTCCTATCTTGAGCTAGTTCTATTCAGTCCACCTCATTACACCCTATCCCTATCTTGAGCTTGTTCTATTCAGTCCACCTCATTACACCCGATCCCTATCTTGAGCTAATTATATTCAGTCAACCTCATTACACCCTATTTTTATCTTGAGCTAGTTCTATTCTGTCCACATCATTACACCCTATCCCTATCTTGAGCTAGTTCTATTCATTCAACCTCGTTACACCCTATTTTTATCTTTAGCTAGTTCTATTCAGTCCACCTCATTACACTCCATCCCTATCTTGAGCTAGTTCTATCCAGTCCACCTCATTACACCCTATCTCTATCTTGAGGTAGTTCTATTCAGTAAACCTCATTACACCCTATCCCTATCCTGAGCTAGTTCTATTCAATCCACCTCATTACACCCTATCTCTATCTTTAGGTAGTTCTATTCAGTAAACCTCGTTACACCCTGTCCCTATCTTGAACTAGTTCTATTCAATCCACCTCAATACAACCTATCTCTTTCAGGTCCATTCTAATGCTATCCTCCCATCTGAGTCTAAGTCTTCTCATTGGGTTTGCCAGTCACTACCCTGAAAATGGTTCTAGAATCTCCCATTCACGCTGCTTGTCCTGTCCACCATAATCTACGAGATCTTATCATCCTAACGATGTTTTGTGGTAAGTAGGCCTACAGGGTATGCAATTCACAATTATGTAACCTCCTCCAATCCCCAGTAGCCTCATCCCTTTTTTGAACCAATTATAATGTTGATATGTATAGATAATTATTGTATTTTAACTAAAATCAAATTTTTTGAGTTCGGGGTCACACAAAACTTTGAGATCCGTCATTATCTTGAGGTAAAAAAAAATCCCGATTACAATACATACTGTGAAATATTAAAGTAGAATTCCCAACTAAGATATAAAATCCCAATACGTGTTTTTTTTATGACGACCTTAGTGTTCTTTAAAGGTTATTCAAAAAATAAGTAGGGGTTTTCTAGATGGCACTTTGATTTCCCCTTGGTTACCTACCGTCTTGGCAGAGGCTCTGCGGGTCTCCTGACGTCACTATGCTCCATAGTAAACACCGCTACTTGTGTCTACTTACTACCAGCCAGCCAGTGGTGCCGAGGTTTGAACGGCTATTTTCGTAGAGGGCCAACGCGGGGACCACGACGACAGGCCTGATCATCATTCGTTACTTCTTTATGTCGGGGAAGAACAGAAACTTCAAAACCAAACGTTCTGGAGTTACAGTCCAATTTTCAAAGGAAGACAATTTTATAAACTAGCTAGTATTTCTTGTGAACAGTAGACCTCGCTCCCTCCAGTTAAATTTTTAAAAAGCATGGTAAGCCCTTGATTTTACGGACCTCGATTTTAATCACTTCGGATTTAACTGAAAGCTTGTGTCATTTTCGATTTTACAGTCAGTTCTTAAAATTCGAAGATTTGCGTCAGGGCATGTCTCACCGATCCGGTGTCCCCCTCCGCCTGATGCACGCCACTCAGAAAACGGTTTCATCTGGTTTCAAAAATGTGCTATTATCATACCATAGCCAGGTCAACATTTCAGTGGGTTTTGTGGTTCACAGCCCTCCAACGGTGGCAGGCGAGGAAAGTTTACGGGTGTTAAACCCCTCTAGAATCTATCTGGAACTAAATTTTATAATAATTAAGGGCAGGTATTAAATGTATTAAGTGCTTTATATTTGTTTAGTATTTAAAAACTTCTAAAGCGCCTCTTCTCTCCAAGTCTGATAATTTGTACTGCGCAATTATTAAATAAAGGTACATCCAGTGGCGGCAGAACTGGGGAATGGAGTTTCAAAGAAGGATTGGCATTGTCCTCTGGAAATAAATTTTGCCCCCACTATAGATTTATTTCACTCCCCTCTTATATTTTCGAATCAGATATGACTATGAAGAAATCCAAATAGCTAATGAATCTAAAGGTAGGCCTATTTAATTAATATTCAAACAAATCAGGGGAGGACCGTTCTAAATATCCTTTAAGGGCACCAACATAAAAAAAAAGAAGGAGAGACCACCCCAAATATATTCAAGAGGAGTTTAAAAAAATATATATCTAGGGTCACTCCATTAGCTTAAAAGAATCAAAATGTCAAACGTTTGCAGGGGGAGGGCCCTAGAACATTTTAGGCTAGGGGAGGAGGAACAAGTACCTCAAAACCCTTTTTTTTACTGCCCTCCCCCCCTTAAAGCATAAGGTTTTGCCCCTACTGACCCAATACTTTTTCTTATATAGTTATATCACATTTCATCACCGGTATAATTTTATAATATCACATCAAAAGTTTTATAACATATATTTGTAATTATTAAAAGGAGCTCTGGATAATAGCCTTGATAATAATCCTGGTCTTTAATAGGATTAAGGACAGTTTTTAAAAACAAATATATTGTTTTGCTGTTAGCTTTGATATTATGTCTACGTGCTATTAGTATTATTTTACATGTGTCGATTGTATCTATAAAAAGTGATATCAATAAACTTGATGTAGAAATATATCAACATTGTTTTAGCTAATTTTTTTTTTATAAATCCCATGACCACCTTTGTTCCTATTGTATCTTATTGCGGTCTACTATTATGATATGGATTCGTCCCGTTACATGCTAACATTTTTCTGACCTACGGAATATGTCTTCCTGCGTTAAATAATGGGTTTCAAGCCGTGTGGGACAAAACCTTGTTTCAATGAGCTTGTTTTAAAATTGTTGGTTGTAGCCGGTAAATAACCTGGACACAAGACTATGTTCGATGTTTCATCGAAAGGAAAAAAGAACAAAATAACTTTTAGGTTATGTGTTGTGAAATTATTATAATCGTATTCAACCATATTTAAAACTATTTATTTTAATAAATACGCGAGTATATGGGTGGATGGGTTGTAAATTATTAACACTCAATAACACAACAATGCGAACAACCACCGCTTTCTGCATAACAATACAGAATTATTATGTCGTTCGTACTCAAAACTCAACCTCCCGCGAAATATGAATTAGCGAGCGAATAATTCGCTCCGCCGGCGACCGGGTCGATACCTAGGTTAGGGCAGCGATGTAAACAAGAGCGCCACGCCTCTTTTCTTTCCCCCATTTGACCCCCGGGAAACGGGGTACTTACGGTTCTCTTGATGTCCCGGTTTGTGGACAATCTGCGATGGAACGACATTGCCGGCTCCGTCTCGCCATCACTCTCTGAAGAATCGTCGCCCGCCGTTTCCCTCCGAGACGCACCATTTCCGTTCTTTGCCCCGGCGGCCATTATTACTCACACACACGACTTTCACACCACATAATATTTATCATGGCATGTTATTGCTCTTTTTTTTTTTCCTAGTGTGGGAACATCCCCTCCCTTTCAACGACGCGACACGCCATTTGTTGCCATGACCTACATCTACTGAGCGGCGCGATGTCTGGTGTCGCGTGTCAGAACCTCGTGTGGTAAGGTCGAGCATGACGTATATCGACCATGGAACTGGGGGTTCTATAAATAGCCGCTAGGACTAGTCTTGGCGCTGACAGACGAAGAACCTTGGGGAGGGCTTTTCAAACGCAGTGCACAATTATTAACTGTGTGTAGAAAATCAAACTAAGTGGATCTATTGAAGCAATATTTTATTTATTTTGGTCAAAAATATTTTAAGTGAAAATTTAAAAACTATGAACCTAAGCTCACGTTCCCTTGCATCCCAACTTAAAAGTATTAATGCTTCAACTCACTTTAATATCACAAACCCTGCCTTCGCAGAGTGAGATAGTAGTGAGTTTAGCCTAATATAATAAACAAAAACCCGCTTTGGTTGCCGCATAGTCTAAGGCGTCACTCTAGCAGTAGAATAGACTGTCGATGATGGGGAAATATGGATCGGGTGTACTGAGGGTGGTTTTACCGAAATGGTTTTCCACTCTCCCTCTATGCAAATATGGGTACACTTCCTTTAAATATAGCATTCTTAATCCCTAAAGCCATTAGCCTAATTAGTTCATAATCGTATTGCCCGAACGGGCTAGTAAGATACAGTGATAAAAAAAATTAAGATATGGGGTGGTTAAAATTATAGCTAGACATTCATTTGAGGTTTACACAATGAAATAATTATAATATTAATATATTTAATATACAACACTCTAAAGGTTCCATTAGCTAGTCTACCAGAATAGGTTATTTACAACATGAGGTTGTACTAGATCATGTGTCAATAACAGCCAGTAGATTGTAAAGTGAAGTCATACAATATTAGAGGGAGTCGTGTGATGTTGTCAATACAAGAAGATAATAGGGAGTCGTGTGGTATTGTCAATACAACAATATTAGAGAGAGTCATGTGGTGTTGTCAACACAACAATATTAGAGGGAGTCGTGTGATGTTGTCAATACAACAAAGAGGTGCCACTCCACCACGTACTGTATGTTTTGGTCCACCTTTCCACAAAAAGATGGACTAGCCCTAGAAAAATCAGTGTTTTTTCCTCTACAATCCTCATTCAATATTTAATTGTTCATGTGATCTAGTAGTCAGAGTTCCTGGCTACAGATCCAGAAGTCTCGGGTTAGATCCCCTGCACCTCTTAAATTAATCTGGGAAACAGTGGGTCCATAATGGGGTCAAATGCAGCCTCGGGAAGATAAATGATCTACTTGAATAAAAAAAAGTAGCAGTTCCTGTTTATAAAGTAGAGATTAAACGGTCATAGGGCTTGTGCTGACCCATCGACACCGTCTATCCGTAAATGTTGACACTATCCTCGCTAATGGTGGCAGGCGCTTGGTCGGTACAGCTGGCTTGTGGGCTCACACCAAAAGTTAACCGACTTATTTTGAGCACTTGCACTATGGCCCTATCTTATAAGATACACCATGGTGTAATTAGCCAAGGTAAGACTACTCCCTTTTGGGAGTAACGGAGCGCACTATATTATATATACCCCAACATATCAAAACCCCCATCTATACAATCTAACCGAGACATCCATAAATCATGTAGACTATCTGATAGAACCGTGATAGTGTTATCAGTAGAGCCGAGCGAGCCAGCGAGGTGTGTACGTGTAGTCTATATCAGATCTCAGAGAGGACGCGTCGGCCAGCTGTTCTCCAACTGGTATGTTAGTGTTTAGTTTTCGGTTGTTAGTGCAATGTTGGGCGACTCATCCTAGTTAATTCTAGGGTCAACAATGTGATCAAACCTAAATAACATGGTATGTTACAATGGAGGTGGTTAATTAACTAAAAATATGTAAAAATTAAATTTTTAAATATTTTATTGCAGAACAAATTATTCTGTCTTGTTACATGTAGCAACTAAGAAAAGTTATGAGTTCAAATATTGAAGAATTAAATAATATTGGAATGATATCTACAGCTGTTATACTTAATTGATATTACAATCATCTTTTAAGTATCTCCCAAACGGGGAATTGGGGAATATCTATATAGTGCTAGGGTTGGTGTAACTGTGTTGCCTGGAAACGTAAGATATATACATTATTGCTAAGAAACTTGTATTTATTATTAAATCTTATTATTAAAAATGTAGATTATAGTTAGAGGCTTAAAAATAATACATTAATCCCCCGATTTTAAAATATTTATATTAAACTTAAATTGTTAACATATATTTGGATTTGTCGATCAAGTTAAGCAGGAAAATAATGAATTCTATAATCAACATGAGTATACACCAGTTATCACATAGTTTAAGACAAAATCTTTAATCTGTGAACTACATCAATTTTATTTTATTTTGTGTTAACAATAGCCCAAAACCTTCCCAGTAGAAATTTACTGAGTCTAAATAATACAACATTAAAAATATATTCAGTCGTTCCCTCGTTATAAGCGAACATAAAAATGTACAGTAACTCACCTTGACAAAATATTTCCATGTAGAGAGCCTAAAATAGAGCTACAGTATACCGACCGAGCGGCCACCACCGTTAGCGATGATAGTTCCAACATTTGTGGATAGAGGGTGTCGTTTGGTCAACACAAAGAACCCTCCAGCCTTTAATTTCAGTTTTCTATACCGGAGCTGCTACTCCTTTATTCGAGTAGTTCCTCATTTTTCCTCACGAGGCTGAGGTTGACCCCGTTCCAGACCCACTTCTTCACAGAAAAATTCTGGAAACGCTGAGGATCGAACCTGGGACCTCTGGATCTGTAGCCTGGGACCTCTGGATTGGTAGCCTGGGACCTCTGGATCTGTAGCCAGGAACCACTATACCACAGAGGCGATCTCGGATATCCAAAGAGGGATATTAAATAAGGTTTTATTTGGATATGGACAACATTACTTGAGATAATGAATTAGATATCTCTTCATGAAAAGATTTTATACCCCAGATGGGTACAGTATTTGATAATTCCTTGATAGTGCCAGTTTAATATACCAGTTACTTGTTTAGGTTATTATAACAAAATCATACATGGCCATACGCACCTTTTCAATCTCAAATAGATGACTAGATAGTGTGTCATGTGTTTGGCCAGATATTTACTATCTATACATAAGTGATGCTAGACAAGATTAGGAACAGCAATCTTAAACTCTATCTTTGTTCTGAGCCAATGGTATGGTAATATACTTGTTACTACTAGACTGTGTAGCTCTATTCACTGTCTATGTACCCGTCCAAGACAGTATTGTAATGTGTTAGTCTCTTGACCAGCTGTGACCTAAGACTTCATCTGCTCAGGCGTATTACAAGTAGACAATCACCCTCGCTCTTTTACCTATGGTTGTGACGTCACTTGAGGACAGTGTGTTACAAGTTGTAGTACATGCTGGCTCGGTAGACTGTTTATGAGATACGCATAATTATTATAACAAATGTAAGTCATTGATCATGTACACTTTTATTTTAAGCACCGCGTCTTACTACCTGTTTAGGTTATACACATTATGTACTAACCAAGCTAATTAGTTAGGGATGGGGAAGGTAGAATTTAGAGGAAATGTACCCTCATTTGCGTAGAGAGAGAGTTGTAAAAACCACCTTCAGCCCATCCGACTGGGATCTGAACCCCAAACTCCCTGTCATCGGCAGTATAGTCTAACACTAGAGTGACGCCTTGGACCATGCGACCACCAAAGCAAGTCATGTAAATTTAACGAACTAATTCCTCCCAAATTGGATCAAAACCAAATAATTGTCTGTTAATCGAAACTCTTTACCTGAAGTTTAAGTATGGACTTGATAAAAAATGGCGTTCAACTTTCAGTGGAGGATAAATGATCAAAGACGTTAGATTCACATAATTTTGTCTGCTATAAACTGAAAGGTTGGGGTTTGAATTCCATATAGATGAGTTGAAGGTTATTTTCAAAATGCGAGTCTTAGTGTGGTCTTTTAATTCTTTAACTTTGCGTGGGTACATTTCCTCTAAGGCACCCTACTAATCCTTATCAATTAATTATCTATTATAAATTTTATTAAGATTGTATTCAAGTCATAAAAAAAGTTTTCCATACAGCCTCATACGTACATTAGTTTATTTATTCATCTTATTATTATCATCATCAGTCATTTGGCGCTTGCCATGAGTGGACGTGTTTTTACGGAGCTCCGCAAGTGACCTCATTCCGTGTGCTGAGTGCTGTGCTCAGAGTGAGCTTGCCTTTCCTTGGGCCTTATTCAATATGCTGGACGGTGAGGACAATTGTGCTAGATGCTCCCGTGCATTCTTTGGCCGTCAAAGATTCATTTGGTGTTCTGGCCCTTGTAAGGAAATGTTTCATCTTGACTGTGTCAAAATTAATGAGGCAGAATATGAGGGTTTTTTTAAAATGAAAAGTGTGATATCTACTTTCAAGTCTAACCCATGTACTAAAAAGGCTAAAGCTTCATTCGGGGAAGACACCCTCACCAAATCTACTTCTGCACCCGTTCTTCCAGAGTGACCGCAGAAGCCGCCTCAGGTTAAGAAGTATTTTGAGGAGCTACTAAAAGCTCCATCCGCTGATCGGGAAACAGTTACTATACAGCTGTTAAATTCCCTGATTAGCATGATCTACGATCTGTCTACTCAGGTAAAAGATCTGAGCAGCGATAACGCTGTGTTGAAATCCAAAATTTCGGAGCTTTTAGCTTTCAGATCCCCGGTTTGCTTGGTTTCAGTCGAAACTCAATGCTCCTTATCTTCGCAATCTTCCTATTCCAATTGAATCCACCCCATCTACTTCTCACCTATCTAATTCACTGAATTCACCTAAATTAACATTTAGGCAAGATTTAAATTCTAATAAAAAAAAAAGCTCTGTTGTCGACTCTAGGTCTGTTGTGCAATCACCAGCTGGGTCGCAGTCTGCGTCAGCAAGTGCGGATTATGATGGCTTTACGGTTGTGTCGCATCGTAAAAAAACAATTCAGTGAATTCCAACGTGCGCCGGGATCCGCCGGTTCAGCGCTCGCGTGTCAGAAAGTTGCTGACTGGTAATAAGACAGCCACCAACATATATACAGCAAACAAAGTTTAAAAAAAAATCTCTATTCGTTACTTGTTTTTCTCCTGAAGTATCCTCCCTGGCCATTCAATCTTATTTGACTAAAGAACTCAATCTTGATTGCCTTGTCTGTTCAAAATTGAAAACTAAATTTAACTCATATTCCTCCTTCCATATTTCCGTCAAAAAAGATGATTTTCCCATGATAAACAATGGTGATATTTGGCCGTCTGGCTGTCTCATTGCACCTTACTATAGGAAGTTGCTGCCAGAGCAGATAATCTGTGAGGAGTCCCCCTGTGTGTCTGTCCCTGAAAAAAGCAGCTGTTGCATCTGACCTTGGCTCCCAAGAGGATTCATTTCGAGCTTTACTCGTGACCACCGATGGAGGTCTGGAAGCTACCTCCCAACCCATCTCCCAGTGAATAATAGTGATATTCTATTATATTATCAACATTTCCGTGGTCTACGAACCAGAGCAAGGGAATTATTTACAAATGTTTGTTTAAATGAATTATCTATTATTTGTTTGGTTGAAACTTGGCTCTCTAATGAATTTTTAATGAAAATTACTTTCCCCCTAACTATGATGCTTATAGAGCCGACAGGTTATATGACGAAGCTACTGTCTCAAGGGGTGGTGGTGTTTTCATTTCTGTCATTGATACTATTTCTGGTGTAACCAGGAGAACTGACCTAGAGAATAATATGGAATGTGTCTGGATTGAAATCCCTAAATTTGATCGCCAAAAACTGTTAGTTGGGAACATATATCTTGCTCCCCAAATAACAGTCGAAGCATTTAATAATTACTTTACATTTCTTGCAGGTGCTTTGGCTAACTACCCCTATCGAATAGTACTATTAGGTGATTTTAACTGCCTGTAAGTTGATTGGAAATATCATCATGCTCAAAGCATTTCGCATTCCTACATTAAATTAAAAGCTATTCAACTTCTTGCTTTGACTAACATATTAGAATTAAAACAACTTAATGAAGCTGATAATAAAACTAACCTCCTTGACCTTGTTTTTGCTCATTTTCACAACCCCTTAGTAACTCAAAGCTCTCATTCATTAGTGAATATTGATTTAGCTCATCCACCCTTATTGATTTCACTTGATGTACCTATTGCTACTAAAATTAATGACACCCCCACCACATATATTGACTATGCATGTGGTGATTACCTTCATCTTTACAATGACCTGTCCACTGCTGATTGGTCTTATGTTTATTCTACCACAGATGTTAATTTGGCTGTAGATAATTTTACCAATTTATTCCAAAGGAAAATCAAAACGTATATTTCTCAAACTAATATTCTTAATTCATCCAAATATCCGAATCGGTTTTCTTCTACTCATAGATACTATATCAGAAAAGAAAACCTTTTAAAAAAGTTTAAACAAACAAATAATAGTGTATTCTATTCACATTTTTGTCACTTTCGTAAATTAGTTAAAACTACTTTGATTATAGGCAGAGCCAATTGGATGAACTCAATAGAAAATAGGATTAAATCCAAACTCAAGTAATTTTGGAGATTTGTTAAAAATAATCGTGTGAATAAAGTTTTTCCGTCTAACCTAGAAATTAATGGCAAGATTATAGCAGATCCTTTAATAATTGTTAATGAGTTTGGAAACTACTTTCGTTCTGTTTATAATTCAGCCGTAGCACTCCTAACCTGCCCCGTTATTGAAACTAGCGTGTCCTCGCATCCATGCCACATTACACCCTTGGACGTTGCTAATGCTATCAAAAAGTTGAGTTCTTTTATATGTGCTGGGCCTGACGGAATTCCATTCTTTATTTTTAAAGGCTGTGCCAAAATTTTCAGCCCATTGTTGGCACATATCTTTAACAATAGCCTTTAAATGAAACTTTTCCCCTTATATGGAAACAATCTGTTGTCATACCTATCTATAAATAAATGGTACGGCACACCGCACAGACTTTCTCTCTCTTTCTATAAACTCGTAAGATTTCTGAACGGAATAATGTACATTG
>CABFWO010002826.1:63229-90556 GCA_902155825.1 Timema genevievae | reverse complement strand
ATATATATATATATAAAAGGGCTGGGCTGGTAAGCCCTTTTGCAGATATTGCCGGTAACCATTGCCCATTTAGTTGGGTTTTTTACAACAAAAGTGTAGAGTAACAATACTCAAAAATAAGAATTTTCTGATTTTGCCACTTTTATACTTTTCATGATATTAGTAGGTTTGTTGAATAAAGGTTGAAATAAAAGTTTTAAACATTAAAGTTGATTAGATATATTTACTTTTATTGCTAGGCCTACTGCACTGCCATAATAAACAAGGATGTACATAATTACAAATTAATTAGAATACTAATACCAAAAAATAAATAAAGAAAAAGCACAAATTTAATATTGTTAACTAAAGGAGAATACACCTAGTTTGTTTTTAAATGAAGACCACCTATACATAATCCCACAAACAACAATTTTAACCCAATTTTGAGGCATAATTGAATAGTATTGTGGAATTAAAACATGGATATGATAAAACAATAAAAAAAACTACACACACATTATAACTATTAATAACGGGATAAATGAGCATTGCCAAGTCAGATCACATAAATAGTTTTGAAAATAAGCGGACAAAATAATTAGGCATGGCATCACTACCAGGTTTACCAAAACAGAAAAAATACCACCAAAGGCATTTCTAGGTATTTTTTATTGAAGTACAAATAAAATTATTCCCAGGTGGTGGAAAGTTTTGTCTTTGCTGTTTGTTATATTATTAATTCTCATTTAAATGATCTACATTATCTCTCTCTGATCTCGGGGAGCGCTCATTGAGTGATCGATTTAGCAGATCTTGGAGCACTCATTAATTGGCTTGCAGCCAACATCACGCACCGCGAAGAAAATAAAAACACATGGTTACTGAACACGGCTATGTGCAGCTAGCCCCTAGAGTACGCAATAGCACAATAATGATACATTATCTTGGACGTATTTGTTGTTTTTGCTGTGTGAATAAGTTACGGCTACGTCAATAAAATATAGTTTAGTTAATTCAGCCAATGGAAAAAACAGGGGGTATATAAAATATAAATATCTCAAATCCAAAACTAAAATTATTTAAATAGAAAGCAAAATTCTGTGCACATGCCTTCGCTCGTACTGATAAAGGTAGGTAATATTTCATCATATTAGGTTGGTATACAACTTGTATTTAATTAGAACTACGTTACTTATAGCCATAATATGATGTATTGAATGGTTTATTTTGTTTAGAATGTTGGTTTTGCTGTTTATTATAAAATAAAATAGCTAACGCAGAATTAAATAATTTGTGTTTACATGCAAGAGACTGTATTTAAATATTTTTGTTTGAACTATGAATTAAATTTTCATGATTTTGTACCTAGTCACCTCTCATCCTCTCGTTCTCAGCTTGTTATCGGTCCACGGCAGTCAGTGTGTTTGGTAGAGCATCTCGGGGTTACTTAATATTATGGTGGGGGTAGAGGATGTCGCCGATTAAATAAATGGAACTTGTGAAGTAGAAGTTTTAAGTTTTATTATAGAGAAACATTTAAGACATTTGCACTAGGTTAATTAAGGTAAAGATGAAACAGAATACTTATTACATGAAAAGATGATAAAATAATTAATGCAGTGGGCCTTTAGCCACATGGCCTAGTTTTCCTCCCACCCATCTCTATGCACGCTTCTATCCACACGTCTTCACTACGCGCGTGCTGAACTGAAAGTTTTCCAGCACGTCTTCACGACTCGCGTGCTGATCAGGAAGTGCCTTCCGTCTGACGCTTCCCTTCTACTTAGGGTCAAAAACAGACGCTTAATCGGGGGTGCTGATTGGCTAGCAGTTCGCGCCAAACCTTCCCTTTCCACTGTGAGGCCACACGTGCAAGACACAGGTGCACCTCACAGCTTCCGGGTACAGATAAGATTAAAAAGCAAGTGAAAAGTAAAAGTAATAAATTTAGATGAAGCTAAGATTCCCACAAAGACTTTACGAAAATGAATAATACCAGATTTAAAAGTTAAAGGCCGAAAAATGATGTTAATGAATTGAAATTTAAAACAAATATTGCTTACAACTTTGGTTAAGATTTAGACAACTTATAATTAATATTAAACCCAATACTTTCTTATAATTAAACATTTGATTCTAACATAGAATTTAAATTAGGCCTAGACGAATGGAAAACAATAATGTATTATAAATTTAATACCTCAATATGATCATATTGATATGTAAACAATGGCAAACTAATTTAATTATGAAAAAGAAATGGTCTGGAGCCCTGACCACTTTACAATTTGAAAATTTAAAATAAATCAATAGATTTTGAATTGACAGCATAAAATATCTGCATGATATAAACCAATCATCCTTGGTTGATAAATCAGAACGGCTATCGGCATCGGCTCAGCCCTAATATATATGTTTAAATTTCATCTATTAGGGCCTATGTATTCACTTAACAAATTAAATATTGTCATTATTTTAAGGAAACACAAGCAAACTTAAAAATAATGGGCTTTACATCCAGTTCTCATCCCGAAGTAAGGGGCTTCTAAAATTCTTGTTCCCGATCTCATCTCGATTGTAGAGTCTTGTTCCCAATTTTGTGTCGAATAAAAAATTTGATCTCGCACACCCATAATCGTCACTAATTATTTTGGTTTAGGGAAACTGTTATGATGGATGGGGAAGTATTTGTATTGATGCCTCAAGTCATTATGTAACTAAAACACATTGTTGTGGGACTATTATTCAAAGAGGTGTGTTTGTTTTGAGTGCTCTTTGTACTTATTTTATGGTCATATAACTAATTATTTCCTCTCACATTACTTAAAAATAAACAAGATTTTCAACATGCCATCTTTATTGCTTTCACAAATATGGTATCCCTGTTTATATGATTTACTACAATAAATTCACGTTACTGGTAAAATTTCAACTTAAATAAATAATATTTAGAAGTCCCCCGAGCCCCTTTATTGGAAAACTATTTGGTAGTTTTAGTGTGAAAGTAATGGGGGCCTTGTGACAAAATGTACTGTAGTGTAGTGTACCCTTGGAAAGTCCTTAAAGTAATATTTTTTATTTGAAATCCATTAAAAAATAAAAAAGTAATTGTTGAATTGGTGAGAAAATTTATTACAAACCAAACACAATATTTTAAATAATACAAAATTATAAAATGGATTGTTTAACCTTGAACATCTATGTTTCTCAACAACTTGTAATTGTTACTGTTCTGGCACCTCAGCCTTTGTGATCTCATTAAACGTTTGATTTAGAGCAAAATCACATTCATAGTAATCATTTACACAGGGAAAGTTTTTTTTACTAAATCTGCAGCTTTCTTGAATGACTTCTTTTCTGGCCAGGTTACAACGAGCGGAAGTGACTTTATTAAGTGTGAGCTTCTTTCTGTTTTGAGATTCATCATCATCATTGGACGTTTCAATCTCTGTGATTTATCTTTCACAACCTATTCCATTCCTATCCATCTCTCCAATCTTCTCCCTCAACCATGTGTCTCCAGTCCTCTCTTGTTCTTCTATTCCTGTTGATCTCTCCAATCTTCTCCCCCTGCCACATGTCTCCAGTCCACTCCTATAACTTCCATGTCCTTCTACTCCTGGTACATCCATCTTGTCCATGGTCTTTCAATAGGTCTTCTACCCTTATACATACTTTGTAGTACTTTCTTAAGCTTTCTTTCGTCCTCCCTTCTAACACATGCCCTAACCACTGAAAACTTTTCCTCTTCAGCTTCTCTTCTAATGGTATAACCTTTAAGCTAGGCGTCCCTAATTTTCTCGTTCCTTATCCAATCTTCCCTTGTAAAATTTTTAAACATGTGCAAAGCTCCTAACTTCGAAAACTTTGACTTGGCTTTGTATATGTGTTTGCTTCGACTTCGAATCGAAAGTGAAATTTTGGATTTGACAACTCCGAAGCTTGGTCAAAAAACAAAAATTAAAACATGTATTTATGATTATTTTTTAAATATTCGAACCTAGATTCTAGAATATTTTATATTATTTGAATTGACTTTGCTACTGATTGAAAATGTGGACTTGGCACACCCCTAAACATTTTCATTACTTCATAGAAAACTCATCTCTGCAGCCTGGAATATATTTAAATCTCTTTTTGTCCATGTCTATGTTTCAGGGCCTTATGTCATTTTGCACATTTTAAGCTCAGGAGACAGTTGCTCATAGAAAATAACAAGCATTGCTAACTCAAAGTTTAGGTACCAATAATGGTATTGAAACGTTTTAAGACCAACTGTTCACAATTTGTCATCACCATAATTTTGAAATTTTTGTATTAACAAAATATTGTAAATTGGTGCATTTCAGAAAGCAAACAGGTTGAATCTTTAAGTCCTTGCAGTTCATGGGCTCTCAGGCAAAGATAAATTTTGTTCTCTTCTAAATGCAGTTGCACCAGAGTGTTTAACTTTGATCTGACTCTGTCTCAGGGAGTCGGTACTCCGGTTCACAAATATTCATTGGCTTTCATAGTTTAAAATAATCTACATGTGAAGCTTGTCGAAACTTATTGATTATATTGAAAACTAGATTTATAAATGATGTTCTTGAACTAAATACATTTGAATAAATTTACTTTACATCCATTACTATTTCCAGCCTGTGATCTGGGTCAATTTTTTATTCAAGCCATATATTTTCCACTACCGGCTTGCTAGGCCTGTCCTAGCTTCATATGCCTTATAAGCCAACCTAAACTAGGACAGGCACAACTTCCAGTCCCTGACCGTCAATTTATCAATGTGAAAGGGTAAACCCATATTTTTATCATTGATATATTTTCGGCCATTCTGGGAATCAAACCTGGGACCTGGGACATTAGGAAGACACACTACTGACCGAGCTTAAGTGTTGGATGTTTGAATAACTTAGCACTTTGATTAGAATAGTTATGTCACAAATGTTTAAAGTTGCTTTATTTGCATTTGAAACATTTACTAGGCAAAAATTTTTGTTTTTATTACAATAACTAACATCACACCAGTGGTCTTATGGATAAAGGCATTAGTCTCTATTATCCTGTTTACAGTCTACATAATTTGTATTACGACTAAATGTACTGAGGTGATGTTGCTATTTATGATTAATTTTAAATCACTGATAGAATGGGCCTTAGGTTTTCAAACAATGTTTTGTTCTGAGTTACTAGCAATCTGCTTACTTAAAATTTATTTTTTTAACTATTTGCGGAAGCCACAATTCAAATCAAAACTCTATGTAGGGAAGTTAAATGTATTATTTAGTTCCTGATCTACTTAAACTGCTGTGAAGTTGCCATGTCTTTAATAAATAATAATAATAATAAAATAATAAATGCTACTTACATAAATTACAAAGAAACATTTGTTATGAGTTTATTATGTACCTGAAGGTCAAATGTCTTTAAATAATTTGAGGTTACACGTTATACAAAACATTTTCTTCAGAGTCAAAATTAAAAGTAAACAACAATAATTTTTTAGAAAGGTCTAAACTGTCCAAGCAGGGAAACCACAAGATTTTGCATAAAAAATCCTATTATTTAAAAAAATATTGGTGTTTGTGTTTAATTCACCTGTAGGATTGTGTTCTTTGTAGAGTTGGGTTGAATCCACTATTTTACGAATACATATCTTTATTTAACTTTCAAATCCTGAATATTAATTCACATCCAAATCTAGGAAAAAATTATGAACCTCAGAAGAAATAAAAATATAATGGAATAGTAAAAAAATAGAAATGTTAACTAAATGTTTAAAAAATTCTTGTAATCCATTAACGCATTCATACATTCAGTTAAGTGTTAAATTACTGGTCTGGCCCTGGTTCTTAAGTTCATCCTATAATTATTAATGGCTCTGAACCACGAATAGGGTTTTAAAACAAATTTCAATTGAAGAAAAACTTTTTTTTTAAGGATTTGAGTCTTGAATTCGATATTTTCTCAAATCCTCGAATATAATAAACTAACATTTAGAATCTGAAGATATTTATTTCAGTATTTTTTGCGATACAACTGATTTTATGCATATTATTATCACGAGTACAGAGCTATTTACATATTAGTAAAAGGAATTATATGTGTTTAGTTGGTAGAATAACAAAGTGACAAAAATGGTAAAAAAGTATTAGTATAATTAATTTACATAAAAAGTGTTCTCATTGTTTATGTTGTAATAGACATGACAAGCAAGATATCATTTGTCAATGGTACAAAAGTCTTAATTCAGATTTAAGAAATCATTTCTAGTTATGTTAGCAAATATTTTACATTTTTATATATGATGTATGATATTTAGGGATTTAAACTGACTGCTTCATGTTTTGTAATGTATTTCAGCAAATTCGCCAAACTGTGCTGACACGGGCGGGCAGCAGGAGTCAAACGGGTGGAATACAATTAGAAGAAGCATCAGAAGCAGATGAGTCTGCTGAGGTATGTACAAACATGTCTTCACACTTTCTAGTGTAATTAATGAAAAATAGGTCAGATTGCTGGATTCAATAAACATTTTAAACATAATAGAAGGGCAAGGCCTATACCAGTACCAGAAATATCTATCTTTCACTATTGATGGAAATAATCAAGAATATCGGCATCTACTTAGGGTGGGTCTTATGACTCCTGGATAAATATTAATTTGGCTGATAAATATTTTTATCTGGTCTTTAAGTTAAAAGTGCATCTTATGATTGCCAGATAACATTTTATCTTCCATATAAAATGTATTTATCCATAACATTTTTATCGGGAGGCTTAAATACCTGATAAATTTTATCTGAAAGTTAAAATGAGCTTTTCATATTCTGAAAATTGAAAAATGACACCTGGACACGGGAATCGAACCCGGGAATCCCGTGTCTGTCATTTTTCAATTTTCAGAATATGATATTTAGATGGATTAATTCCCACTAAAAGCATAAATAATACCTTTGGCTATTTAATTCAAAATGAGCTTTGCCATAGTGACTTATTGTTTTTCATGAGTTTTCGCCTATCAGAATCTGTTTTTAGGTTAAAATCTTGGCTCATGTGTTTAGTAGGCACATGCCCAGCCTCTAACTATAGGCTTATATAAAGTTAGAACATTTAATTCACACTTTTATAAAAACTGACAAACTATTTGTAGAGTTATAGTTATATTAGAACAAATTATTTAAATGCGAGTACAATAAATTAAATTTTGTAAACGTTGTACCAAATTATTGACCACATTTTGACAGACACAGAAATTAGTACTTGCAAGAGAACCTAGTTTCTACACCCACTTGACTCCATTTGTTTCCTTGCACTCCTTTAGCTGCTATTATTTAACAAATCGTCACCCGAGAATGCAAGTGTTCTCTGTCCAAGGTTCCACTTTTGTGTAAAAGAACATTGAAGTTTAACCATGTGTATACAACCAATGTTACTAGATGACAACTCAAGTTTGTATCCTCTCAAGCAATTATATAGGCAGGCTATGTGCTCCAGTACTGGTGGCGCGACTCGTGATGACTTCGTAAGTTATTGCAGGGAAAAGCTAAGCGACATCATGTTTACTACGATCAAATACTCAAAAATCCTAAAACATAATTCACCGTTTCTCGTAAACTACTTAGACAATCACTGTAGTTTTTTCAGAATTTGTTATAAAAACCTTCAAAGACATGAGGATATTATTAAAATTCCCATATTCTATTTGGTTTGCTTTGAAAAAATTGTTTTCTAATGAAATAGCTATAATGAGGTTTTTAGTGCAGACATCTTTTCACTCTGTGTAAAAGTTTTTTCCTAATTGAGACATATAGGTAGTATAAGTGTACAAAATGATCATCATGAACTGAATTTTATTATGATAAAAGACTTATTCCTTTAACAACAATACTTTTCAAAGTTTGATATCTTTAGTTACGAGCTCTTCACGTGCGCCCGGTTTTTGATAAACTGAAGATTGTTAGATAGACCTGTCTGTCATTCCGTTCGATCACTGATTGACTATTGTGTTTGAACGTAGGCTGGACATTATAATAGTGATTTAATAATGGAAGTAATAATAAGAGATGGTTTGTCTGATATAATGCACTACATCCCTTTAAATCTTTTTTGTTATTGTTTTATTGAGGATATTTAATATGCACTTTCTGAACACACTTATATCAGCACATGACTTATAAAATAAATTAATACAGTACTATGAAATTCTCAACATCCAGTTCCTAGGCTGACAATTCACAAAAGATTAATATATAGCATGTCGGGAATCGAACCCGGGACCCTTAACACAGAAGGTAGATGTATTAATGACAGAGCTGAATTATTGTCGGACAAGGTGGACACCAATTATAACTTGAGATTTATCTATTCACTAATTTACAAGAAAGGTAGAATATAATATTATAAATAGAGTTCACAACCAAAAGTGATTTAAAGTATTTAACATCATAATAATTGTTGTAAAGCTAGTGATAGTAGATCAGGAAAAATAAAATATGTAGGAATGGAATGACGGCCGGTCTTTCTGACAATCTTCAATTTATCGAAAATCTGGCACGTGCGAAGAGCTCATAACTAAACTCATCAAACTATGTTTTAGGTTTTTCAAGTATTTGACCGCGATAAACATGATGCCTCCTGAATTTACCATGCAAGAACTTAAAAGTGTGGCTGTCTTGCACGCTCGTGTCGTCAATTACAATATTCTGTGCACTTTACACGGTGCCTATAGCAGTTTCATTTTCACCGCAGGTGAACCATGTACATTCAAAATAGAAGTAATCACCAAATATCTCAAATGTAACTTTTTTGGAGATTTAATACTTTCATTCTCGGGTGATGAAATGTTTAGCGTTGTAGCCACTCGCCAGGTTGTAGCGGTAGCAGCAGGGTTTATACGCATACGCACACCGGTGAAAACAGTAATAACCTTGCATTTTCTGCGTAAAAATATATGTATTCTACACACAGCTATTCGGCAGATAAATTCAGTTCATAATACATATAAAATATTAAAGTGGCTGATAACCTTTATCTGGTCGCTAACTTTAACCTCCCTATAGGAATATTTATCCAGCAGTCATAAGACGGGCCCTTAGAGGGACAGAAGGCTGAAAACAGACCTGTACTTGGGACAACGAGTGAAAGTGAGGCTGAATGATGGAGAGACCAACAGCATAGAGACATGAAGAGGAGTTAGACAGGGATGATCTTGGTCACCCTGTATGTTCAACTTTAATGTAGAATGGCTGGTCATGGAAGCCCTGGAGGGATGTGGCAATTTCAGGATAGGACGTGTGACGAACACAATAAAATATTTACATGATCTAGCATTGCTGGCCACAAGTAAACAAGAGTTGCAGGGAATGAAAGACTGGGTAGTGGAGATAGGGAAATGATATGGCATGGAGATCAACATCGAGAAGTCAAAAGAGATAGTGATTTCAAAAAATAAAGAGCCGCTGAAAAGAAAAATTGGTAATGAGTTGGAAAACATAGACCAGTTAGAGTACCTGGTAGGTTGTCTGACAACAGATGCCTACTGCACCAAGGAGATTAGGTCGAGGATCACCATTACCAAGGAAGCTTACAACAAGAAGAGGCTACTGCTGACCAGCAAGTTAAGTTTGGAACTAAGGAATAAACTGATGAAATGCTACATTTGGAGCTGTATGGAGCAGAAACTTGGGCTCTTAGAAGGTTTTAATAGAAATACTTGGAGAGCTTGGAAATGTAGGGCTGGAGAAGATTTGAGAAGATCAGGTGGACAGGCAGGGTGTCAAACGAAGAATTCCTAAGAAGTATGGGTGAGAAGAGATTCATTTTGTATGTGATTCTTTGGCCCAAAGCAAACTATATTAAACACATCCTTAGGAGAAACTGTATTCTGCACAACCTCATAGAAGGAAAGGTTGAGGGAAAGAGGAGCTTAGTAAGGAGGAGGATTCAAACTTGAAGGAAAGAAGAAAATTCTGGGAGCTTATGGAGGAGGCAAAGGACAGGGCGCATTGGTGGTCTAAGTTCACTGACAAAATGATTGGACTTATTGTAAGACAGAATAACTAATAAGTAATAATCCCTACTCTAAACATTGACTATTGATGCATTTTCTTACAGGCTGTAATAGTTATGAATAAGTAAAATTCAAAACAATTAAGATGGACATTATCTAATTGACAAGTTGTCACAACTTTCCACAATAGTAGATTTGACATTTATATTGTAATATTTTATTGGTAGACGCAAGTTCAGGTGATAGATCCGACAATATATAATGTGTCATTTGTTCAGGTGATAGATCCGACAATATATAGTGTTTCATTTGTTCAGGTGATAGATCCGACAATATATAGTGTTTCATTTGTTCAGGTGATAGATCCGACAATATATAATGTGTCATTTGTCCAGGTGATAGATCCGACAGAGAGAAGGACCGAGGAGAGTGAAATCTCAAAGCAACAGCGGGACAGAGAACAGTTCTTACAGCAACAGAGGGACCTTATGATGAGGCACACGCTGCAAGTTGGAGAGGGTGAGTCTATTCACTCTGAGTGTTATAACAATTTATCAAATTAATATTGATTGTGAAACACAAGGCTCATTGAATGTCTCAACTTAGTTGCTCGGTATTCAACAGCTGTAATCATTAGTGTTGTTTGAGTAATGGAGGCACTTTGTGTGTGCGGATTTTGTTGATGGTACTTGGACTAAATATTAGGCTCAGGCTAGTTTGGTTTGCCATCTTCAGGGAGGTCGGTATTCAAATCCTAGCTAGGTATATGGAGGGTGATCTTCCCGCAAATGGTGGTATATTTCCTATAAATACCACCTTCACCAACCTTACCAACATAGTTAAAATTCATACAGCTTAGATGGGTGGTAAGACATGATACAAAGGGGGGAAAAATACATAGCCACAAAATGTCAGAATTATTCTTATTTCTATTTTAGAGCTGAGCCTAAATTCATCTGAGTCCTTGAGAATAGCTATGGACCCATTTTAATGTGTTTGCTAGGCAGGGGATTTAGAATTCCTTTGTCCTTAAAGATATAAAAAAATTCAGATTTGAGATTTTAAAAATTAGATTTTTTTTTTCACTATTTATTTTTATTTTAAATATATATCTAGAGTTATTAAGATATATACTCTACTAGTTTTTTGACCCAATTATAGGACAAGCATAATCATAACATAACATCACATAATGTGAACAGATTCAGAATTGAAGAAGAAAAATCATCGTGAGAAAGCTAAACACTTAGGTTTATCATGCTTATTAAGATTCACATTGAATTTGAGATTTTTATACAGTATGGAAATTCATATTTAAGACCCAAATTCGAGAAATAGTGGAATCAAGCCATCTCAAATTTTTTATATCCAAATGCCCAATTTGTTTCCAAAACAATAGTTTTACCTGTAAATTCAGGTACACTTCATATAAATATAACTTTCCTTATCCTTAAAACCGTTAGCTTAATTTATACATAAGCTAAAATAATTTAATTGGACATAAAATTTTGAAAAAGACACAACATTTAGAAAAGAAGGTTCATAATTTATGTTTATTTCCTCAAATAAGCTCTTCTCATCCCCTACCTTGTTGTGTTACAACATAAGAGAATTAAAAAAATATTTAATAAAGGATGTTAAAACCAATAGAGATTAAAAAAGACAATAATGACACCTTGGCAATTTCTAACAACAACAAAAATGGCAAAAGAGGCAGGATCCAGTTATAAAACACCACTAAACATAAACGATAATATCTGGAAAATCTAGCTCTTTCAACAAGAACAATATAATTTAGACAACAGACAAATTACACATCAAAAACAAAGAAAGGATTAATTCAGTTACTGTTTTTAATACACTGTGGCAGAGAACTGTGCAGAGCAGGCGTCATCTTTAGCTTGGTCATGATTGTTAAATCATCATACTTCGGACAACAACCATCCACATCACATCTGAAAGTCTGGATTGATTCCCAGTGTGTTCAAATACATGTGTGTGCGTGCGTGCGCGCGCATGTGTGTGATTTTTTTCCAAGGTGCTAAAGACTCTACATTCTATTCTATTTACACCCTACTTTTAATTTACTCGACTAGAATCAAATATTTTAATATTTCATTTATATTATTTGATGTCAACATTTATCTATTTAATATTTAGAAATGTTTGTATGTGTCACATGTTTTAACAAAACGCCTTATGGTGGGACTGAACACCAGACCTTGTTACTCTAGGTTCTGCGTTTGGACCACGCTCGTCACACGTGGCACGCCCACTTTCACGGGCCCTGTCCAGTCCGTTAGTAGCCCTGGGACCCACAGATGGCCCCATACCAGTACCAGCCCCAGTTATCAACCATTGTAGTAGGGGAGGGATGCCTCGAGGCGTGGCCACAACAGGGCTGGCATTTGACAGTCTAATGTTGAAGCACGCTTGTATCTGTGGCGACAACAGCAGTCACCCAGAGCACGGAGGGAGACTCCAGAGTGTGTGGGCCAGATTGGTGGAGACAGGGCTGGTACAGAGATGTGATCGTGTAAGATCTCGCAAGGCCACCTTTGAGGAAATACAAACATGCCACAGTGAGGCACATGCTCTCCTTTTTGGTAAGCACAACATTTGAATCTGCTAGTTGTACTGAGGGTTGATTTTCCCTGATGGTTTCCCAATCTACCTCCATGCAAATGCAGGTACATAGCTTTCTCATCTCTACTCCATTAGTGTAGGAAGTAATATATATGCTTGTAACCCAAAAGAATGAAAAAAAAAATCAAATTGGCAGTGTTTGTAAAATTAATTAAAAGTAAATTCAACTTTAGTTCATTTCAAGTCAAGTTAAACTGAATTGTTGAAGTAACAGTGGTGTAAGTTTATAATAATTTTATTAAATACCGTATTGATCCGAAAATAAGCCATCCCTGAATATAGACCACGCCCTAATATGATCAGATCCCTTTGAAAGGAAAATAAATATTTATGTCTGAAAACTATCTCACTTTGAAAGTAATCAAATAAACCCCAGTTCCTTAGCTTTCCTAGTGTTCATATTATTCACATGTCATATAACTAAGATTTAAATACTTTTTTAATATAACTATGTCTTAATCATTGGCTGAGAGATGGTTTTTTAATCTTGATATATGTATTATTTATTAAAATAGCAACTTCATTCCAACCCTGCAAGGTAAGTGGGGCCACTGAATGGTTACCTCTTTCGTTCAGCCAGAAATACAATTTTTTACATTGTTATTTCATATTAAATTAGTTTGTAAAATAAATTTGGAACTTAATGGTCATATTTTCTTAGCAAAAAATAAATAAATTAAAAGATAAAAACATTAATTTAGTTATATTTTAAAAAGCGAAGTATCATAACAAATATCTATACTATTCCAAACTTGTTAAACAAATATACTAATTTCTTATCACAATATAATAATGGTAGCCAACAAACAGCAACCAAAAGTCTCTAAAAACATGTTATAAAAGTTGTCACATCTATAGAAGGTTTTACTATTTAATTCTGTCAGCATTTTTGGCCTAGATTTAAATTTTTATCATTAAAATCAAGGTCCATCTATTTTTAAATAACTTTTTGAAGCTAAGCAGTTGAGAACACCATCTGTTGTGGAAATTATAAATTATTTCATTATGTATTGATATAACTACATCCATTCCTCAAAGGTACAACATTTGTTTCTTATTATCTACGGGTGTGATTTTAGGCTGAGGTTTTATAAAGGCTATTTTTGGGTCAATACAGTAACACCAAACTAGCTTTGTGCCATTACTAATAATAAATACAGGGAAATTATTTTCTCTCTGTGATCAGGAACGAATCCACTCAACCGCCAAAAGCTTGATATGAGCAAGCTCTCTCAGCTGCCTATCAAGAGTTTTGTGAGGCTGCCTTGTGGAGGTATCGGAGTTGATTCTGACACGACATGGAATGAGCTCCACACAGCACCCGCTGCTCGCATGGCTGTTGGGTGTGTCGTGGATCTGGCATTCAAAGGTAAACAGTTGAGTATTTTCAACAATCACTGAAAAGAGAATTTAGTTTTCAAATATCTATATCCTACTTTTTCTCTGTGTATAATTTCTATCTTTATTTACAAAAAAGAATATTTTCAAAAATGTCAAATATTGTGTGTAGTGAAAGTGATAAAAGAAATAAGTACATTAACATTTATACTATTAGCCTATCTAGCATTTTTTTATTACTTCCTGTGTTTGTTTATTACTTACTCCATGGCATTATGAACTCAAAAGTTAATATTCGCACTTACAGTAGTACGCCATCTATCCTTATCTTTAACTAGTTCACCCCATTACACCCTATCTCTATCTTGAGCTAGTTCTATCCATTCCATCTCATTACACCCTATCCCAGGGCCGTTTTAAGAAAATGTGATGTCTGGGGTTGAAAAATATGACTACGGCAGTTTTTCAATTTTAGCACTAAGCCGATATAATATATTGATATGTACTTGGTACTTATGTTACTTAATAATTTCTCTTGTTTTATGAAATATTGATCAACCCATTAACTGGCTGTACTTTATTAAATGCAATCAATCAATCCAATTAAGTTAACCAAAGTAAATTCCTCTTTGCACCAGTGCACTGTTAGTTTTATGTGGACTAACAGCAGTAGCACAATGGTGGCTTATTCTACTGTACTGCAGCACATCTTTCAACTAACGTAAATCTTAAATTACATGAAGTTAGGGTTTTCAGTAGAGATGGGCCACTCGAATCTTCGAATCCTTGAATCCACCGAATCCTCACAAGTATTTGAGGATTCGGTGTTTTATTGGATTCGATGGTCGAATCTTTCACTTCATAAACAAAGCATAATATTTTGATTTTTGAATTCAAAAAATACTAAATTAGGCCTACTTGAAAAGCACAACTTAATCCGTGATCATTATTTTGTCAGACAAAAGAGCTAAACATGAATAAAATCTTCTTTTTTTTTAAAAAAAATAATTGTTAGGTGTAGAAAATTTAACGTGCCTAATACCCTACCCTTCCAACCCTATGGGAAACTTGGACTCAACCGTTTCAGCGCATGCTTACTTCTGAAACTTTCACCTCATGAACAATCTTGTAAATATTTTAATGAACACATTAAAACTCTTAAAAACCAAAACTAAAATTACAAATAAACTCGAAATAAATCAAACAAAGTACTTTTTTTTTAACAGAAATAATAACACATTACACACAATACACAGTCAGCCGCCATGATGTATATGTTTACTCGCCAGCAGCCAGAGTGATGATTAAATGAACATGACTGTTAATTCTTACAACCCAACTGGTTTTAATTATCTACAACTATGCATAGGACCTCAATTTATTTCATACAATCCTTAAGTTAGATATTTTGTTGGGTCTCATGAAAAATAAAGACTGTCAACAGTTAGACACCGATAAAACTTTATTTACGCCTACCGGCCTACGTATTGTATATCAATTATTTGTTTGGAATCGATTCAGGTAATCTGCTCACTTAATAAGTGCTATCGAGTTTTAAGAATCAAATAACGACTTGCTAATTCATAATTTGTTTTTAAATTGATTTTAACGAAGAGTTTATTATTTTTTTCAAATATGTTATTGAAGTAATTGTAAAGATATTAAAACCCAGACTTGCCTAATAAAATAGGAATGAACATATTGTAAGAATCGAAAATATGTTCATGTTTTAAATAGAATGTATTCTCAGAAATCGATACATTGCAAGAATCGAATATATATATATTGTTTTCTATGCAAAGATAGATAATAGATATAAAAGATAATAACAATAATAATAATACATATATACATGCATACTTAGGCATTATTGAGTTCACTATTTCCAATGTATGTTTAATTTTTAAGAATGTTGTTTTAGTCTCTTTTTTTATAATCTGTTTGTATTTTTATTTTAGCTTTCTTATCAAAATAAATTATAATACCTCAAGATGATTAAAGTTGATCAAAAGGTAACTAGGCCTAATCTGTTTGTTTATTTCAAATTTTTTTTTAGAAACTTAACTCATTTTATCAACACATTTTAAAGTAACTTAAAGACTGGATTCGAAAATAAAATGTAGATTCGAATTTGAGATTTGGATTCGAGCTATAGTGGATTCGACCCATCTCTAGTTTTCAGGAATTTGAAATGTAATCCTATCACTAAGCGAATAATTATTGCTGTTAATTCTCTCTATACTATGTTATGTGAAATATAGCCCCCTGGAATGTGAGGACAAGGGCAATTCCCTCCTTTGCCTTAACCCACCTTTCCCCACCCCACCCCCCCAGACGCGGCCCCGCCCTGTCATTATCTTGATCTAGATCCATCCATTCTACCTCATTACACCCTGTCTCTTTTAGGTCCATTCTAATATTATCCTCCCATCTACGTCTTGGTCCACCCAATGGTTTCCTCCCATTGGGTTTGCCAGTCAACACCCTGAACAAGGTTCTAGATTCTCCCATTCACGCTACATGTCCTGCCCACCATAACATATGAAACTTTATTATCCTAACAATGTCTTGTGATGAGTACAGGGTATGTAACTCATTATGTAACCTCCTCCACTCCCCAGTAGCTTAATCCCTTTTTGGACCAAAGATCTTCCTAAGCACCTTCTTTTAGAACAACCTAAATTTGTTTTCTTTATGTAAGGTAAGGGACCATGTTTCACTCTCATAGAAAGCAAGCGGTTAAACTATTGTTTTGTAAAGTTTGAGTTTTACATTCCTTGACAGCAGGTGACATGTTATCAACTTAATGACTAAGTAATATCATGTATTTCCTGACTATTTTTTCCCAAAATTTCAATCTAATATCATTATTTTTAGCTAAAACTGTTCCTAATTATTTAAACTCATTAATCATATTAAATGATATGTTATTCACATTAATATTTAAATTATCGTCCTCACTCTGTGTTCTCTGTGCTATCATATACATAGTTTTTTCAGTTTTCATTTCTAAGCCTATTTACTTAATAGCTTCTAAATAACTAAAGTGATTGTTTATGCAAAAAAAAGTTGCAATGGTTGATTGAGTGAACAACATATTTGAGAAGAACATAACCATAGTATTTTATGTCTGTTAATGGTTTAGTATCCATCCACATTCTGTATCTATAAAAATAAGTGAAATATAAGACAGATACTTCACTCTTACCAGAAAAATTGCAAGACAACAGGATATCCAGCAACCTGGCAAATAAGGAAATGTCGGGGAATTTTATAAAATTTCTGTGAAATTTTAACATATTCACTAAAAAAGTATGCTTTATTTACAATAGTCAAAATAACATTGTTCTTCCAATTAATGGCTACCATAAATCTCTTTCAACACCGTTGTCCCTGTTGTGCCTACTAATCTCAAATCTTTCCATCCCTCCACCCAAAACTTTGTATTGGAACAGAATATATACAGCATGAATACTGTTCCTATGTTGTAGCGTGTCCAGACCCAGTATCTGACTTGAAGGCAAGGGCTGCCAGCATTTATGCTTTTGTTTTAATGTGGCATCATAAGGGGCAGGGAAAAAACCAAAAGCCGTTATTTGTGGACGTAATAAATGCTGGGCTAAATCTTTTGGACATCCTGGGATTGTAAAATGGGGCAGGGTTAAAAATCTTAACGAGGATGACATCAAGTGACTTTTAATGGTCACTCAAAATGACTGGCAGAAACACAACAAAAAGGAACACAAGATATAGGTAGACAATCCATCCCTCATTCAGACTATATCTCTTCTTGTGTTCCTTTTTTCGAAAATGTTAACACTACTAAATGTTGTATAACTTTGTATCATACTCTCCATTTTGGATGGGATATAAGGAGCACTTGTTTTTTGTGTCTGGACCATTTTGAAACAATCCTGATACGCTGTTCCGCAACACTGTATCCAAGGGACCTTAAGGATAATAATTGTATTTGTTTGCAGCGGCAACTGGTGACATAAAGAATGGCTTTGCGATAGTTCGTCCTCCAGGTCACCATGCAGAAACATCACAAGCAATGGGCTTCTGTTTTTTCAACTCTGTCGCCATAGCAACCAGACTGCTTCAGCAAAGACTGGATGTTCGCAAGATTCTAATTCTAGACTGGGTAAGTTGATATTTTAACTAAAGTAAGTCAAGGATGCAGAATAGGTTTAGGAACCCAATATTTCCTCAGAACATAACATTTTCATACAAAATTCCCCCAAAGACTATAGATTAAAAAAACGACACTGAACATTTTATGGAGGCTGGAGGGAATAAGGATTTTTACTATAGTTTGTAAAATACAAATTTACACTTTTAATCAAACAATAAATTACAAAATGTAGTTTTCTCCTAGAAATGGCAGCCTTCTCATTTGCTCATGAAGTTTGTCACTGGTCCTCCCACATGAACTAGAAGAAAACCTGTTAAAGTGGTTATTTTCCCCATTGAAATGCCTGTCTGAGGATTCCTTTAGAATGCATGAAGCCTTATGGACAGGTGGGCCATTCCAAGAGAAAAACTTCATGAAAATCGTGTCATAGATACTTAATGTTGCGGTAATGTAAGTGGCTGCCTTTCAGTGATCCAACCGACTCGCACTGTTTCACGACATGGGTTCATGTAACTCTCCAGGACATAAAGGATGGCAGGAATGTGAAGAAATAAGTTTTCACTTGTGACTGCTTCCTTTATTACAGAATTATCACAAACTATCAAGTTCGGATTGACTTCCATAGACCTTAGGTTTTTGAAAAAATATGTGTTAAAACGATTATTTTTTAAGGTTTTAATAGAGAATCTATTACATCATAGTTAATTATCACCATTTTCACTAGCCCCGGTTGTTTGTGTTCTTAGTAACTCTTGAATTTGCTACTCTAACATTTTGTCTGAAACTGAAGTGCTTGTTAAATACTTGCTGCTGAAACATAGTTGCATATTTTTCACACTTGGAGGTTCTATTATCCTTTATTCAAGTGTCTCCAATAACATTTTACACAGGGCTTCCAACACTTTCCTTGCACTTTTGAAGTTACATCCAGCTGGTGTACCTACTATATCTAACAACAGCAAGTGATTGGTCATCCAGTTGAATTTTCTGAAGATTCTTGGAAAGGCTTGAGCAGTCCTGATAAATGTTGTTTTTCAGGGACTTCATTTCCTTATTTAGTAATGAGAATTTTTCTTAAGATATTTTACACTCTTTAATTTTCATCGTATCCTGCTTTCAAATAAGCATAAGAAAGATTGTCTAAATACAGGCATTTACATTCTGACAGATATAACTGAATTTTTTTTATCATTGATTATATTATGTCAGTCATGGCAAGCAGTTTAAAAATTAAACTTATCTTTGAAAACTTTCTTAACTCCAAGAAGTTTTTAGCATCGTATTCTTGCCTTGTCATACACTCTCAATGTGATTCTTTTGTTGATCAATAAAAAAACAACTTAAAATCTCTCTAAAATGTTTGTATTATATTGGGAAGAAGGTATAGGAAAGGTGGATAGAAACATATAAAAGAGAACCAACACATTTAATGGCTTTTACAATGAAAAGAACACAGGTCACACTTTACATTGTTGCCATTGGACAAAGAGATAGTGGCTGCCTCTTGAAGAAAATTGATTGTCACTGCCCAGTCCCCCAACCTAGGTTTCATTTGATTGGAACTCATCAGAAGAGAGTGTGAAACACGCAAGGCAACTTCCTAAAAGAGTAAACCAAAAAACACAAAAAGAAGAAAAAGGAAATTTGTAAAGAATAATAGTGAACTTAGATAGGAACATGTAAAAGGAATAACATAAAAGACAAAGACAGGAAATGCATATTTATTAGAGATTGGCCACTCTAATATTTAAATTACTGAATCCTGACAAGTATTTGAGATTCGAGGATTCAGTGTTTTACTGGATTCGATGGTCGAATCTTTCATCTCATAAACAAAGTATATTTTGAATAAAAAATTTACTAAGTTAGGACTACTTATAAAGCACAACTTAATAAGTAATCATTATTTTGTCAGGCAAAAGAAATAAGCCTGAATAAAATAAATTGTTTTTTAAAATAATAATTGCTAGGTGTAGAAAATCTAACGTGCCTAATACCCTACCCTCCCACCTCTATGGAAAACTTGGACTAAACTGTTTCAGCGCATGTTCACTTCTGAAACTTGAACCTCATGAACAATCTTGTAAATATTTTAATGAACACATTAAAACTCTTAAAAACTGAAAATCAAAACTAGAATTGCATATAAACTCAAATTAAATCAAACAAATTACGGCTTTTTTTTTAACAGAAATAGGAACACATTACACACAATACAAAGTCATTTGCCATGATGTATATGTTTACTCGCCAGAGTGATGATTAAATGAACATGACTGTTAATTCTTACTCAACTGGTTTTAATGATCTACAACTATGCACAGAACCCCAATTTATTTCATACAATCCTTAGGTTAGATATTTTGTTGGGTGTCAACATTTAGACACAGATAAAACTGTTTGTTTATGCCTACCAACATACGTATTGTATATCGATTGTTTGTTTAAAATGATTCAGGTAATATGATCACTTAGTAAGTGCTATTGAGTTTTAAGAATAAAATAACGACTTGCTAATTCATTATTTGTTTTTAAATTGATTAAACTAAGGGTTTATTATTTTTTTAAATGTGTTATGAAGTAATAGTAAAAATATTCAAATGTAGTCCTGCCTAATAAAATGATAATGAACATATTGCAAGAGTCGAAAATATGTTTTCGTGTTTTAAATAGAATGTATTCTCAGAAATCGATATATCGCAAGAATCAAATATATTTCTTGTTTTCTACGCGAAGATAGATAATACATATAAAAGAAAATAATAATACATACTTAGGCATTATTGAGTTCACTATTTCCTTTGTATGTTTAATTGTTAAGCATGTTGTTTTAGTTTTTTTTTTAAATCTGTTTGAATTTTTATTTTTTGCTTTTTTATTAAAATAAATTATAATCCTTCACTGGTGATTAAATTTGATCAAAAATACGCCTAATCTGTTTGTTTAATTCACAATTTTTTTTAGAAACTTAACCCATTCTATCAACACTTTTAAAAATAACTAAAATACACTCAAATTTTCATTGATTTGATTTCTAAACAATAATTTGAGTCTAGCTTGTTTAATTTGGCCGGATTTTAACCAGTATTTTGCGAGGGGTGGTTGTGGTTGATTAAAGTTGAAAGCATAATTAAAATAACTCTTAATTTACAGTTTAGGCCTATATTGTGTAATGTAGGTCTATTTGTAAACAATTAAAATTTCAAACGATTTGCTAGGATTCAGGTTTGAGATTTGAAAATAAAATGTAAATTCGGATTCGAGTAATATTAGATTCGACCCAGAGTAATATTAGATTCGACCCATCTCTAATATTTATGATTGATTCCAGGATGTTCATCATGGCAACGGCACACAGCAGATGTTCTATGATGATCCACGCGTTCTATACTTGTCTATACACCGCCATGATGATGGCAACTTCTTCCCGGGAACAGGAGGCCCCACAGAGGTTAGAAAACTCAACCAATAGATAAAACTGTAGTTCAGCAGTTACTTTCTTAGATGTTTATAAGTCAATTCAGGGTAAATGTTTTTATTTTTTTGTGTCCTTGCTGGTTAATTTTATATTCTATGTTGATAGACAGTGATGAACATACACAAAGATAAACTAATCATTAGTAACACTAAAAGAAATCCCACCAGAAAAAAGAAGAACATGCTTTAGAATCACTCATAAGATGATTACATTCATGATCCCTTCCCTCTTAAGGTAATGGAGATGTCGCAGAAAGTTTAACAAACAACAATGTATTGTTGAAGTATCTAGGTTATTTATCAAACAAGAAGTAAAATGAAGTAAATCTGTGTAATTTGTCATTCTTGTGGAGTCTCAGCTCTTTCTTTATTTCTTGAAACTATCTAAATCATTGGTTCCCAAACTGTGGTGCGTGTACCCCCACGAGTACGTGTGCGATTTTCAGGGGGTACGTGAGCAGTTAACAGGGTAAAATTGGCGAAATGTTAAGAAAACCAAACGTGGTGGGAAATTAAATGTGTCTGGGAATTTTTGAGGGGATTAAGGGAAATTTTCTCCTTTGACTACCCGTAATTTGTCCTGCCATTTAGGAAAATTATATTGTGAGGGTACATTAGACCTTTATTCATGATTAAGAGGTACAATCTAAAAGTAGTTTGAGAACCAATTATTTAAATTATTGTATCTAACGTGTTCTGTAATTTATAACTGACAGACTTTGCTAAAGTAGATAAGTAGATAAAAGGAGAAGCAGATAACAAAGTATTAAAGTGAGAGGAGAAGAATGGTGAAGGATAGAGAAAGCTGAAGGCATTTTACTAACCTGACCTGGCAACAGACTGGAAACAGTTGATGATGATGATGTGGAGGAGAAGGAGAAAAGTTATGAAGTCATCCACTTTGTATTGGATTATCAAGCCTACTTTTTCTCACATCTCTCTTGCGGATACTCCTAGTTTATTTTAGTCATATTTTATGTCTAAAAAATATAGTTTTAGCCGATAGATTTTATTACTTATTTAAGAAGGTATTAAATAGCCTTTCTTGGTGGTCAATTGGTTTTTTTTTAAACTTAGTATCGCATCTTACTACCCGTTTGGGTTTTACGCTTGTGTACTAAAACAGCTATATATATAGGATGTGTACCTGCATTTATGTTGAGGAAGAATGGTAAACCATTTTGAATAAAAAAAACCTCACTGACCCAACCAAGATTTGAGCTGCAATCTCCCCCTCCGTCTAGTCTACTGCGAGAGTAGTATGCTAGACCATGCTGCCACCAGAGTGAGTGGTAGTACCATTGAGGAGCTCCCTGGAAAAGAACCACATGGCATTAACACTGATTCTGAGAAAAATGTGTTTGAATGCTTCAAATGTCATGTAAGAGGTCATAACTTACAATTTACCGCCATCCAAGAATAATATAGGAAATTAATATTTTATGCAATATAGAGGAAAAATCTAAAAACGCAATCTTGGGAAGATGGGTCTATGGGTCTAGCGAGCATGTGTATTTGTGATTCACTGTTTTTATATAAATGATTATAAAATCTTTATGATTTTCTTTCATATGTCCTGTTCTTACAGTAGCTCTCCATATCTAAAGTAAAATCTAAGAAATTGACATCTTTTCAAGTCGTACTGGTGCCTAATATAACCGATGTTGATGCTTAATATTGTTATTATTATTTAGACCTACTGGCGGAGGAGGTGTAAGGACATAACCGGTAATCTCTTGGGTTGTGTAATCGTAAAAAGTTTAAGAAACCCTGGATTTTAGTATAAGAAAGATAAATTTGAAATATTAAAAAAAAACTAGTTGCTTAAATAATGTGTGTAGAAGAAAAGATTGAATAGATGACAACTTTTTTACATCTCTAATCATGACTTGTTTGTTCCAGTGTGGTGTTGGGGAAGGGCTGGGACGCAATATCAATGTAGCATGGTCTGGTGGCTTGGCCCCACCCATGGGGGATGCAGAGTACTTGGCTGCATTCAGGACTATTGTCATGCCTGTAGCAAAGGTTAGCCATATTTTATAATATCTATTAACCCTTGCTAGCTGCTATCAACACACTTGTATTTACCATGGATAGGACAGTTCTGAATCCTTAAACCCCCTTAAAATAATCCTCAACTATCTTCTGTTGTGAACTTATTCAAAAATGGTTTGAGGAAGGGTTTATTTGTATTTCTAATAATTTTCTTTGGTGGCACAATCACTAAATAATTTTATAATAATGGAAATTGATAAAAATAAAATAAACAAGTAAGTGCAAATTTAATGAAGAAAGCCCACCTAGGAAAAGAGAAAAAATATTGTAAGAATCCATTGCACGAAATAATATGACATCTTCTTACTTTCTTCTGTCTTTTATAGTAGAAGTACTCACACACTAATTTTAATACTATTGCCTTAATGTGCCAGTACTAATTTGTGTTAAAATTAGTTGTTAAATGTGTGTGTGACTACCAATACTATAGAAAACTGAAGAAGTCACCTTTGTGCATTGGATTCTTCCCACATTTTTCCTCTTTCCTTAGTTTGTCTTTCTTCATTAAATTTACACATTAGTTTATTTTTCCTTTTACTTTTTTATCAATTTTCTATACGACTAAAAATGTAAGTCTTACTATACGCTATACGCTTAAGTACTAATTACGCTAATAGGTTAGGAATTGGGAAGGTTGAATTTAGGTGAAAAGAACCTATATTTGTGTGGAGGGAAAGTGGAAAACCATTTAGGAAAAATTACACCCAGTTCACCCGACTGAGATTCAAACCTCGATCTCCCTATCTTCGGCACACTAACTCATCACAAAACTAGTGCGTTAACTAACCACGCCACCGAGGCGGTTAAGTTGTTTAATCCTTTAGAAACGTGTTGATATCTTTCACCTTCATTTTAGCATAACTAAACCATAGTGGGAAATGACAAACTTCTTTAATACCACAGAATTTATGAAAGCCGGGTAGGTTTACATCATAACTGGCTATGTAGGGAAATTTGGGGAAAAAAAGGCAGCATTTGGAGTAAATATATTTTTTTAGCCATAAACAAACACTTTTCTTGGGAAGGATGTCAAATACATGTAAATGTTATTTCAGAAGATTAAGAAACATATTAAAAGTTCTAGTTCGCTCTTATTTATTTTATACAATTCATTTTACTGACAGATTAATTTTCTCCTAAGCTAGGTAGATCCTTTTTAACATCTCATCATTCCTACGACTTGACATGTTGTAGGATACTTACTGAATCAAAATGTTGGGAACATTATCTCTCATAACATTATTAATTTTATCTGATAATATCCAGTTTTTTAAACAAAATTTTATATTCTGATCTATGAGAATCCCAGTAAAATCTAAATGTTTGCATAAGGCTGTCTATGATGGATGTATAAATATAAGACAGCCTAGTCTACCAAAGACATACACTTTATACATTTCAATAAATTGTTAAACATTGAGGTTGACCAATGGCTAAATAATTTTATAATAGTGGAAAGCTATAAAAAAAATAAAGAAATGGAAAAATAAACTAATAAGTATGAATTTAATGAAGAAACACTACTTTATTTGTTTTTACTATAGAAGACAGAAGAAAGGAAGATGATGTCACATTATTTTGTGCATTGGATTCTTCCCACATTTTCCCTCTTTTCCTACCTGGGCTTTCCTCATTAAATTTATACACTTATTAGTTTATTTTTCCTTTTCCTTTATTTTTATCAATTTCCACTTTTATTAATTCCAGTTATTTCTAAAGGATTTTAGAAGTTTAGGAGAGTTTTGAATACAAAAAGTAATAAAGAATAAGTTTTAAAATAACTATCAAACTATTGCATTCCAATCTATCTTGCTTCACATTAGGCAGCTAATTATTGATGAAAGATCACAGAATATTATCAAGAATTGGCAATTATAGTACACAATATAATATGTGCAGTAAAATTTTGATGAAATATACCAAAGGTGTGTTGAAAAATGAATACAATTATAAAATTAGTTGAATTATGTTTTAGAGTACACATTTTGATCAAATAAGAGTTAAAATGTTAGTAAATTGAATTTGTTAAATTGTAGATTCAAACCATTAGTAAGTTAACTAGATTAGTTAAGCAATATGGACGCTAGACATTTTTAAAACAGAGCCAAGTTAAAATATGATAAAAGTGAGTAAAATTAAATGATAAGGATATTAGTTGCTGTCCATACAAATGCAGAAAATAGAGTTAAATTGAAAATTATGTTTATTACACTTGGGAATTACATTTGAAAAATCATTTTATTGGAAATACATTAAAATTTTACTCTGAGGAATTTGAAATGTATTACCTTAATTTGGTGAAGAATTTTAAAAACATATTGTTTCTTATCTGTTGACTGTTAATCTCTTTCTCCTTTCTGATGGCTCAACTACCATGTTTGCTGCTCTTTCACTTGGACTATTTCTAAATATGTTAAAATTACGTTGTTTTTTTTAAATTTAGATTCTTAAATTCTATTTCTTAAATATTAGCCTCGATTCTTCACTTTCGATTCCTAAACATTTACAATCCAAACATTTTTTTCCAAGCAATCCACCCTCTCATTAAAATTATGCAAACAACAAGAAATTAAATTAAAAGTGTGAATAATAAAACAAAATGTCCATGTTTGATATCTGCACGATATCATCAGGTTCTGTCCATTTTGCTTTTCCCTAAACAGTTTCCCATTCTGGAGCTGCATAATGAAGGCATAGTGAATGAGCACAGTGGAAATTGTTGCAGTAACAAGTAAATTTAAAAATCAAACGAAATAGATTATTCACAATTTCTGAAATGGATGAAAATTGTTCACAACTCTCTTGTTCTCAAGTGTATACAATTGTCAAGAAGTACAGTATGTCAGCGTTTTGCTGCATTAAAGAGGTGAAGTGAGTGGGGAGTATAAATCTCTTCAACGAGGGCACCAAAACCCTATTCTTTTGACATGCTAATGGTGATTATAGAAAAATAGTATAAATGATGTCCAAACAGGTTACAAAATAATACATTTTAGAAGATTTTGGACTTTCGGACAATTTGACTCGTATGGAAAAAAGCAACGCTATAAAATAAAGTATATAATAAAGCTGAAGCTTGGGGGATGAATGATTATAATCACAGACATGAGCCGTAGCTCGCTTATAATCATTCAATTGAAAAATGACACCACCTGTACACGAGAATCAAACCCAGGACCTTTGGCTTTGTGTGCCAACGCTCTAACCTTTGTGATATCCAGGAACTGTCCCATGCTCAGAGCCATTCTTTACTCATATTTCAAGGCAGAGCCCGTGATGGACATATGAATATATCTGTCTATTATTGATATCATATACGCCATTCACGACCTAAGTTTACTTGGATGACAGCTCAAAAAGAAACTAAAAAATAGTCCCTAAAATATCACTACGCCAACAGCTGATATCTGCCACTGTCACTTGGAACAGCTGTTATGAAAACATATGGTTATGTAGAGTAATGTGATAGTTAACCACAGTAATTTAGGCCAATATTATGCCTCAAAGAATTTTGAAATTGAAATTTTTGAATGACTTAGTGATCTGTAACTTCTCTTCTTTTTTTCTCCTGGGAACTCATTATCAAAAAAACACACACAAATCTATCCACAAATAAAAAGAACCCCTTATAAAATTTCGTGAGATTAAAGTTAGATTAAACTTATATTTAAGTTTGATAAAAGAT
>CABFWO010002826.1:36826-58132 GCA_902155825.1 Timema genevievae | reverse complement strand
GTAAGTACTTCATTGCATACACTTCATATGAATGTCTAGCTAGAATAAATTTAATCCCCATACATTAACTACTTTACCTTAAAATTAGTACGTAAAATGGATAAAATAGTAAGTTTGACTACTTATAACTCGAGAACTGTAATGATTTGAAATCATTGAATCAATATTTATAACTTATATTCATACACTTAGTAAAATAATGCAATAAAATTTTGATGGTCGAATGACCTTAAATACTGGTTGATAGTAATTTTAATGTGCTTGGTAAAAGTTGGTAAAAACATGTCTTGCGAAATCTCTGTGTGTTTTGATGTGTGTGGGTTTTCTCTCCAGGAGTTTGCCCCTGACGTGGTGATGGTATCGGCTGGTTTCGATGCTGCATCAGGTCACCCCCCTCCTCTGGGAGGCTACAAAGTTTCTCCCGCCTGTTTTGGTCACATGACTCAACAACTGCTGCAGCTGGCTGACGGCAAGGTTTGTCTCTCATCATTAGTGGTTGGAATGGTTTTGCTTTATTTACTATTTTTCTGCACACACATCACCCTATACATTATAGTGTAACCAATTTAATGGTTATTTATTTATCCTAAATTTATATGCCATTAATAATTTCTTATTTTCGTTAATCTTTTGAGTTTTGTTCATGAATAGTCATTCACTGGGACTTTAACAAATAAATCCTATATATTCTTCTGTCTCTCTCTAGTCTCAAAGGAACAGACCATTCATACTTAGTCAATGTAAATAAGACTCTTGGTTTTTGTCAACTTGAGCTCTGGTTGGTTGTATAAGATATCACGAGATGAAGAAGGTAGAGCAGGCATTTGGGTGGAGTTTCCAAGCCTCAGATAGGCGGTGAACATTTTGAGTGTGTGTGGTGCATCCAATTTTTTTCTTTGTTACAATGTAGAGAGATGCATGAAGGATTTTGAAGGTGTAACGTGTGTGTACGTGTGCTCGTGTACACGTCTTAGACAATATATGGAAATAAATTCACTCATTCTAACTATCAAACTTGTTCATTTGATAATCTTTTAGCTAGTTTTTGATTGGAGTTGATACTATTATTATTATTATTATTTAGTATTTATTATTATTATTCTTTTTTTAGTTCCATACTGAAGTTCTCGATGTGTTTTTTTTAGGTCTTCACTATGCCTATTGCTAAACTTTGGCATAGTCTAATATATTATTGTTTTTTCGTGGACATTTCCCAAGACACTCGAGCAATTGGGGCCACAAATCTAAGAGCACTTGGTCACTAGAATAATATGTTGTGGAAAATCACTTAACTGAAGTAGAAATAATTAGTTAAAAAAACTGTTAATGAAGTTTATATAAAATTTGAACAATCATAGATACATAAACATACATATATATATATATGATAAACAATAAATTAATTATATTTAAAATCATAACAAAATGATGGTCATAAAATGGACATTTAGCTTAAAGAACCCTTGTTAAGATACAACACATTAAAATATTTTGAAACATTAAAAAGATAAAATTAGATACATTATATTAATTTAATATTTTATTTTATTTGACTTCTCATAACATTATATTAATGTTTCCTTACTAAACTTTCACATATGTGTTTTTAAAAAAAGCTCTAGAATATTGCCTGACTTTGCATCATATTCCCACTTGTCTGGGATTCAAACTACTATTTTATCATTGTTTGAATTTTAAAACTTCAATAACAGTTAAGGCTCATAGTGTCATTAAAAATAAAACTATCCCTAAACCTTAACATATTATGTTACACTGTGTGTTATATTGTTGGCCTCAAAGTTCACAATTAAAACACATTGTCTAGTCTGTGTTTTATTCTTGTCCACTGAAGAAGGGGACTGATGTACTCTGAAAATTACATAATTTTGTGTTTTAGTTGTGAAAGTTGAGGCCTACAGTTTTCTGGTAAGTGTGGAGACATTGCCCTTTTATTCTATTTTCAATGTTTAACTTATAGCCATTTGACGCCATTTGTCCTTTGTTTTGTGGAAGGAATATTAAACAATTAGTCAAGGTGGGGGGATCACAACTATATTTTGTACCCACCTCCCTTAGTATTTCCTAGAATTACACGAGGAGTTGGCAAAGACCTCTTTAAAGTTATCATCAATATTTTTTATTCACTTTTCAATTTCCACACAAAAAAAGTAACTTAACTTCTAAATTTAGTTTATAACACATTCTATATTAATTTATACTATTTTTTAATGTAGGATTAACCAATATTAAAAGGCCCAAATGACCTCATTGTGTCGACAGGCCTATAAACTCCAATAACACTAATAACGATAATTAAGTTGTTGACTTTGTTTTTCAACAGATTGTTTTGTCCTTGGAAGGGGGCTATGATCTGCCTTCTATATGTGATGCAGCCCAGGAGTGTGTACGGGCTTTGTTGGGAGATGAACCTAGTCCTTTGAAAGAAGAAGAGTTGAAGAAAACACCCTGTCAAAATGCTATTGACACTCTACAAAAAACTATAGCTATTCAGGTAACTTACCTTTGCGGAAGCTCACATGTCTTGGTAGATCACATAATACTATCTTTATCTTCACACACACCTAACTGCACATGTGGAGATATTTTGATCTTGTGTGATCCAGAGAGGAAATATGCAGTGAAATGATTAGTATAATTAAAATATTAAAACATCTCCAAAGGCTTTGCCATGTTGTATGTTTTTAATGTACAGTAGGGCCCCGCTCCTATGACAGTTTGGGTTTCAGGACTCAGCTTATCCTTCGACTGCATATAAAATTATAACAATATCTTTACACTATCATATATAAAGTCCACAATAGATCATTCGGTCTATTGAAAAAATCAAATAAAAACAGTTGAATTAAAACTATTGAATAACCATTCGATAGTCTTCATCATTCAATAATTGTTAGTTAAAATCATTCAATAGTCCCTATCACTACTCTAAACAGACTGAATTATCGACATAAAATGGCAGTGAAAGCCATTCGCGGCATGCCGAACATAATTAACATGTATATAATTGGAAATCGCTGTATTAGCGGAACGCTCTAAAGCGGGGCCCTACTATATCAATAAGCCAAACATGTTTTCCTATTCTGCAATTCTCTCCGTTCATATCCTTATTTCTTTACAAGGGGGACGAGAATGGTAAGCTAGGATTGTCTCTGATGGTTGGTTTTATATTATCGTGTTTACATTATCTAGAATGTTCTTGCAAGATAAGCTTTAAACCTTATTAGTTATAACTTATATCAATTTGTTATTGCAATTAGGCCCACATTTACAAAATACAACTGAACATACAAATTCTTGATTCTAAAAAAAAAGTTAACTAAAAATTAAGGGAACTAAATTCAAATTTGACAAATTTCTTGTGACCTGTTGCCTTAAATTATTTGAGCTGACTATTCTGGACCCCCGCCCATTCCGATCCACCCCATCTCATTTTTGCTAAATACATGGGAGACTGAATATTAAAAATACTGGTCATGAGATAACTAACTAGTTTTGTAAAGTTCTTATTTGTGGGGAAGTATTTCAAATTGCATGTAGTTTTAAATCACAAAACATTGGACAAACATTTGTAGCCAATTTCTAGTTGAATTTTCATATTTGCATCCTATAAGGCCAGGAAATAGCTTATATAAAATTTATTTTTTAACTATTTTAGTAGAATTAGCTAAACTTTAAAAAGCTACATTACACTTGTGAACACACCACCGAATGGAACAGCTGAAGTGAAGTATCAAATCCTTTATCGGTAAAGATTCAATATTCATGATTGTCATTTGATTCTAGAACTATTTCCAGCTTGTGGCCGGGTCATTTTAGTAAAATGCCTCCATCTTCCTTTCACTTGAACACTTTCTGCTATCTGCTCCTCCCACCTCTTTCTTGGTCTCCCTTATGGTCTCTACCCCCACTTTTTCTCTCCTTTTCCATCCTCATTACATGCGCATACCATCTCAGTCTTACTTCCTCCACTAATCTCATGTACTCCCTGTACTACTCTTCATTCCTAATCTTGTTTCTCCTCGTGACAGTTAACATGCTCCTCACAAACTTCAATCCCATGGCCTCCACTTTCCTAATCTCTCTTACATTCACTGTACATGTTTCTGCTACATGTGTGACAATGGGTACAAATTATGTCCTATACAAACACCACTTTACACTCCAAGGGCACTTCTCTTCTCCAATGCAGTTCTCTTACACACCAATAAAACAATTCTCCCTGCTGACCTATTCTTATTAAATCCTCTCTACTTCCACCTTTCCTCTCATTCACACTTCCAAGATATTTTACATTCTGTACTTTTCTCAGCTCAACTCCATCCAACCTTATAGCTTTATTATTACTCATGGTACAGAAGTTTCCTGTTAGAAATATGTGGGTTTATCAAGCATTTCAACATGTAATCAGTAAATAACAGAAAATATGAGCAGATGCAAAGTTTTAACTACAAAATAACATTAATTAATCTTAAATACTGCAAAGAAAATAAACTTTCGCTAAGACGAACTGAAGATATATGAAGATTAAAAATAATTAATGTATAGAATGGGCAAGTACAAAAAAAGAAAGATAGGTTATTCCAAAGAGATTAAGAAAGAAAGAGAGAGATGCTGCTCCAGGAGTTGACTGGAAAGGTTCCTAATCTCTGCCCACCTAAAAGAAACATAATATATATTTAATATTCATTAATAATACATAAGAGACAAAACAATCTTGAAAAATTTTGTTTTAATATATCTTCACTAGTGTAAATTCAATAATAAATTAATTTTTAAACTTGATACCCTGAACCCAATCGCTCAAAATTAGTTAAAACTGAAATTATTTTTTGAACCTAGACAGTAAAGTTAGTATTTTCATATGTTTGTTGTATTCCAGCTGTCCCACTGGCCCTGCATCAAGCGTACAGCCCACCTCGCCTTGTGCTCTGCTATGGATGCTGTTCAGAAGGAACACGAAGAGTCTGAAACTGTGACAGCCATGGCAGGCCTGTCCATGCAGCAACAAACCTCAGCCTTACAGTGAGTTTACACAACATTACTTATTGATAATGAACTATTCACATAAAATATTCAGAGCCTTAAAATCATATATACATTTCTTGTGAACAGCATACCTCTTAATTCATTGTGCATCAAATATAGTTCGTTGATAGTCGTGTGTAGTGATCAGTTTGACGTATTGTTCGATGGCTGTGTTTTGGTTGTTTGTTTACATCATCATATTTTAATCTCGAAGATAGAAAGAAAGAAAGAAAGAAAGAAAGAAGTTTAGTAAAGAATGCTTAACCAATGACCTGACTGACACTCTAGGTGGTCCTACACGCTTATGAACCCCGGTACCTTGTGCACGGCAGTAGACCCTCAGAACATATACTCAACGATCCGGCGTCCTAACCCGTGTAGCCTCCAAAACCCCAAAATGGGCAGTACCCCCCCTCTCCTCCCCGAATCAATGGTGAATTGTCAGCCCTGTTAGCACAAAAAATATTACTATTTATACAGCAATGTGGCCTGATTGCCAAAAGGAATGCTGACGAGACATTCTGGCCATCAACACTTGTCCTATTATTTACTCACTTATCAAAACATATTGCTGTAATTGTTCTGTCACTAGCAATTCACAACATTACAATGTTAAAATAAACAAACAGCCCAGTTTAGGGCATGTCGATTACAAAACTCACATTGATTTAGAAGTTGCAGCAATCAAGTCTAAAAGGGATTTTTATGTTGAATCACATGATTTAAGGCACATGCCCTCCACCCATTCACGGGAGACCTCCCAATTATGCGTTTGTGGCAATTAAGACCATTTGTTAAGAGTTGGGGTGGATTATGGAGGACCCTTCCAGATAAAATCATATTAGTTGAGGAATTCTAAGGTGCTCAAGACTTATTTATGTTTGTTTATGTGCTTGACGACTAAAGTCATGCACCTTTAGATGATATCAGACCTCATCACAATGGCCTTTATTGATGTCTTTCTTTGGTTTATCTCCTGTCGGGGTATGTGTTCAGACATTTATAGTTATTGTGGCACAAACTTTGTAGGTGCCAAACGCCATTTTACAGAACTACAGAGGCTTCTAATAATCCCCTAATGAAAACATGGTGGTAACAGATACACTTTCTGTCCAAGGCCTTGCTTGGCATTTCAACTCCCCTTCAGATCCACACTTTAGTGGGCTCTGTGAGGCTGGTATCAAGTCATTAAAAAACTCACTGACTGGTGGCTGAATAGCTACACACACTCTTCATTCATATTGAAGCAGTGCTAAACTCCAGGCCTCTCTGAGCTCTCTATTATGATCCCAATGACCTCAATCCATTTAGAGTATTGGTGAATGGTATGTTACCGTATTTTCTCTAAATTGTTGAGGTCAAGACTGTTTCCAGCCCTTCCTTAACTTTTCCTTTTTTCCTTTACTTTTCTCAATTGATATGTTATTACAATGTAAGTTAGTTTATATGTGCAATATATTTTGGTCTAGGTCAAGCCAACAACAAACGCAACAATGCAAAATAAATAATAAATAAATAAAGAATAAAATAACTGAACAGCTTCTGCCTGTAGAAAATCTCATAGGAGAGACTCAGCTGTAGCAATTATGTGGGTTCAACATGAATGCAATATTAAAACTGAATATTTACGTGGTCATGGCTATAATTTCAATGCTATGAGTGTCAGATTGAATGGAACAGAGGCATACATATTTAAAGCCCCTACTGCATTGTATGTCCATTAGGTTTCTGATAGCTGGACTTTAGGTATTTCAGAAGCAGCAGTTTTAACAGCAACAAGACATTGCTTTGGAACTATAAAAAAAACTGTTCCACTGTTTCAACACGCCAAAAGGTCCACTTGTTCTGGAGAAACAAGTGTGACTCTTGAGATTAACAGAAAAAGTTTCGGCAGTTGTACCCAACCAGATGGGTTGAACGGCAAGATTCAGTCATAAAAAAGAGGTGGCCCAATGGCTAAATAATTTTATAGTAAAGTAAATTGAACTAAAGAAAAAGGAAAAATAAACTACCAAGAGTAAATTTGATGAAGAAAGCCCACCTAGGGAAAGAGGAAAAATGTGGGAGGAATCCAATGCACAAAGGTGACATCTTCTTCCTTTATTCTGTCTTCTATAGTAGAAATAGTCACACACACATTTTAACACAAATAGAATAATATTTCAGCACTGTTGCCTTTATCAAACACAAAGAAGAGAGTACAAATAACACAAACACTGGATTACTCTATTTTGAATTTAAAGAAGAAATGTTAGAAACAAATTGTGCCAACTGTTTTTACTAGTAAAGATAAATTCCTTGGCTATGGTTAGTATTTATAGAGACCTATTTAAAAATAATAATAATAAAAATATTTCAAAATAATAATAATAATTTTAAAATATTTTTATTATTATTATTATTACTATTGTTGTTGTTATTATTATTATTATTATTATTATTATTATTATTATTATTATTATTACTATTATTATTATTATTTTTTAAATAGGTCTCTATAAATACTAACCATAGTCAAGGAATTTATCTTTACTACCAAAAACAGTTGGCACAATGTGTTTCTAACATTTCTTCTTTAAATTCAAAATGGAGTAATCCAGTGTTTGTGTTATTTGTACTCTCTTCTTTGTGTTTGATAAAGGCAACACTACCGAAATATTATTCTATTTGTGTTAAAATGTGTGTGTGACTACTTTTACTATAGAAGACAGAAGAAAGGAAGAAGATGTCACCTTTGTGCATTGGATTCTTCCCACACTTCTTCTCTTTCCCTAGGTGGGCTTTCTTCATCAAATTTACTCTTAATAGTTTATTTTTCCCTTTTCTTTAGTTCTATCAATTTCCTTTACTATAAAAAAAGATTCAGTCATAGTGATGGTTCACTTGATGCTCCCTGTTGCAGAGCTTTAGAAGAAATTAAAACATGGGTTGATGCAGGCATGACATCAACTGATATCCTAATGAGTTGCCATTCAGCAAACAGAATTAACAGTATCATTGTTGTTGCCAGGAAAACTCCTCAGCTCATCTACAATCTCAAAGGTGCGATGTTTCAGCCGATAGTGAGGAAGAATATAACCATCAAGCTGTTTACTTACGATGGATTGATACCCTCTTGAACACAATTTTAGACAAATTTTTGAAACAACAATGCATATTAAAAATTGTAGGTGTTTATTTTCATCAGAACAAACTACTTTTGAAGAAGAGAGGTTGCGCAGTTTGTAAAATTAGGTAAATTTAGTAACAATGATGTTTTAACGATAAGTATTCCAGTGCTAATGGCATAACTTCGCCTGAAGCCTGAAGACTAAATGAAATATCTCCTCTTACCAATTCAGTTTATACCCCCAACAGATGCTACAGATACTTGTACCCAAATGTGTTCAATTTGTTGAAGATTTTCTGCACCCTTCCAGTTTCAACAGGTACGCCTGAGAGGTAATTTTTGACACTACGGCACATCAAAACTTGCCTCGTAAATTCTATGGTAAATGTCAGACTGAATGGGCTGTCCAATTTAAATATACACAGAGAAGTTCCTCTAGACAAAGAAGAAGTAATCTCAATGCTCAGCGCTAAAGGTTCAAGGAGGCTGGACTCTCTTATAATGACTGTGAATTGGGGAGTGAATGTGAAGCGCCTATGTTGTGTTATATGCTTCTTAATTTTACATTTAATAAAATAGGGTTGGTACAGTTTTCTTTTTCTCTCTTTAAAATGGAAAAAAGAACATATTTCTTTCTTCATTACTATTTAAAATGGACTAAGTTTACAGATTGTGTCAGATTCTGGTCAGATCTATGTGCTTATAGAGATTCAATGTGTGAACATTCTTTTATAGGACTGTGATAACACTATTAGTTACCCACCCACTTCAAAGCAGAAGTTGATCCATTATTCAGCCACATGAACCTAACAAAAACCAATTTGAGAACCCAAAAGAAAATATAAACTTTATATTTAATAATGTATGTAAAGTTTGGCGTTTTGATGAGAAGGCTACCATGACTAAATGTTTTTATTCCCCCCACCTCTGAACAAATCCTGGGTACGCCACTGGCTAAGGGAACAACATTGGTCTTAAAACACCGTTATTATATATATTTAATAGAATGTTGGTATTTTAAAATGTTTGTGTGTATTTGATTGCTCCACAAAATCTTTCTGAAGTTCAACCACCTAACTTGCTCATCTTCTGATATTTGTTTATCATACATTACTCTTTGTGCAGAACTCCAGAGCATTCCCGTGATCCCTCGGAGGAGCCCATGGATCAAGATGATGCTAAGTGAGGGGAAATCAATCCATTTGGTTGAACTGTAACCATCATGTGTGGTAGTACACAATATACCTCTCCCGCTTAGTGAGGTTGTTGTCATAGTGACACGACTGGCTGTGATGTTCACCTGCTTGCGTCACTAACGTTGACAAGGAAAATGTATTTTTGGACACACTGTGGTAAAACCCCGTGTGTGATACAAAGGTGTCTTGTGTCGAGCTCGAAGATAACGAAGGAGAAATTCATACAGGGCTGTGCAATTTTTAGAAAGAAATATATACTCTTAGAATATCCGGATGGTTCTACAAGTGAAGTTTATTGAATGGGTGGTCTTATAAAGATTGGAATCCTAAAATTCACTTGAATTCTGACTTTCAACCATTGTAGATTGCAACGATTGATTGTAGAATATATCATGATTGTGGTGAGGAAATATATTCTTGTTTTGTAGCTTATGCGAGCTTGTCTAATATTTGGGCATTGGATGCTCAATTTTATTGGTAATTGTGTAAATTGTTATTTATATACTGTGTATTTAATATCCCCATTGTTAGTGGGATTTGCAGAGGTTGTGTTAGAGCAGTTAAACATGACATTCTAATATTTGTTGTGGGAATGAAGTATACTGTATGTTTAAAATCGTTATGGACTTTATGGAGTTTCTTAATGGAAAGTTTTGAAAAAAAAAATATTGAATACCGTCTAAAAACCAAAGTTATGTAGTTAAGCTAGTTATTGGGGAAGATAAGGGTATTGTTATAGTGCCCTTAGTAATAAAGCAACGAATCACAAAATTAACCTTGCTTCATTTTGCTATGTAAGGTGGACCAATTTGTTAGGTGGGGGACTGCGTGCCTCATATCAAAACTAAACCTATACTTTGTGACAGATTGTTTTAAATATTGGTAACAAAAGACAGTAGTGTTAGTATGTACTACAAACTGTGAACGTAGATTAGGCAGAAAGTGTGTTCAGATAAAAAACAAAATAAGTTTGTCATACTGCTTCTAAGTGGTGAATTAAATGATAATTTTATGTAATTTATAAGCAAATATTTTAACAAGTGCAGGACACTTATTTATAACATTTTGTAAGTTTTACTAGGATAAGTTTTCCATGTTATATAATTAAATTATCAATACATTTTAACACACTAACGTTCTATTTAGAATGTTCTTATACATTTGATATATGACAGAAATAAATGTCTTATCTGTGACATGTTTTGACGATATTATTATCGCGGTTATTAGTTTGGCATTAGTATATATAAAAAAATAGGGATATATACAAATAATATTTGATATGGTTTGGAAAAAATTAGGTACTGGTAGATTAAAATGTAGTGTGAGTCTTGTGATAATTGTTTGAACAAATCTTTAAAGAGCATTTATTTTTATGTCAAGCATTTTAAAATTAAAATGTGAGTTGCTACACATGGCATTATATTTGAAAAGTGAAATAATTATTTGAAATGTGTTTAGTAAGCATAATTGTTCAAAATAGGTATATTGTCTAAAAGCAGTCTAGACAAAACTAAAACCGAAACAAGCATCAAAATGCAAACTGTCCAGTCCCTGCCTGTGCTGTTGATTGTATGAAATATTTATTGAGGGGAGCTTTCTGAAAGCTTCACACCCAAATTGTTGTGTATTGTTAAACATATTTTATTAGAGTACTAAGTAATGAGATGTGAAGTATTTTGACAAGTCAATAAGGTTTTGGCGGGTGGCATGATTTATAAATATCAAGGTTTTGATGTCTTAGCTTTTATCATTATATACTTTCAGACATTCCTTACTTATAACAGCATCTTCTTGTCTTCTCTCTTGTGGGACTCTAGTCGTGTTCCTTGATTTGTTGTTTGTAAGTCACACTAACATTGACTTGATACAGCTAAAAGCACACTTTATAAAACTACATCGATTTTTAAATTGGCCGCTCTTTAAATCGGTCATTATATAATTTTTTGATGGCGATGGGATAGGTCACATTTTGGAGTGTGTCGGGTTATTGCAGGCCCAAATAACCACCACAGATTCTGGCATGGGGACATATCTCTATTTGGTTTGAGTCTAAACATGTTCTTTCCTTAGAGGTTTTTTATTCAAGAAAAAATAAAAAATTCTTCTATCATTTTTGTAAAAGGTTTGGCATTGTTTTGAGCAACAACTTTTTTTTTCTGAGTTAGGCCAAAGTCTAAAGTGTTGAGTACATTAGATAAATTACCGGATTTATCCGAATCTAAGACGAGGTTTTCCCCTAATGTGTAGCTTCAAAATCTAGGGGTCGTCTTAAAATCGCAGACTAAGGATTGGGTTAGGCCTACATCAAAAGGTAACATTTTAAATCTTTATTTAATATAAATACAATAGTGCAAGGCTGCCTTTTTTAAACAGATTTTAATCCATTTTCACGGATTTTAACGGTATAACACAGATCACAGGATATTTGGTTATTTTCACTGATTTTTAGGCTATTTTTTTAGGTTCTTTAAAAATAACTACCTAGTTATGGCCTGATACAATACTCGATTCCTCGATACCCATAGTATCTACTGGTATTGCAATAATCAATACTATACGCTAAAAATCTTGATACTACTCTTAAGTATTCAACATGGTTAACTTCTCGAATGGGTTAGGCATAGTGATGTCATAATCAAATTGAATTTTATTTCGTTGTGCTGTTTTTGATTACTTTTCCATTTACTTCACTACAATATTAAAAATTCAGCCATTCACAATAATCGAAATAGATTTAAAAACATATAATGAATTATCAAATTGTTAATATTTAAGTCTTAAAACTTTGCCTACATAGCTAGCGCTTGTCAAGTAAGACATGATGTGAAAACCCGAATCGATTTTAAACAATCAATAATAAGTAGATATCATATTCTGAAAATTGAAAAATGACGCCTGGACACGGGAATCGAACCCGGGACCTTTGGCTTAGTACGCCAATGCTCTAACCACTGAGCTATCCAGGATTCATCCCGTGCCCAGCGTCATTCTTCACTCATATTTTAAGGCAGAGTCTATGATGGACTTAGCGGAAAGTCGGCTACAATTATGTGATTTTTTAATATCACAAGCCATCAGATAACACAGCCATCTGCAGAGCTATATTAATGGTAATTACTTCAGTTAGATATCATATTCTGAAAATTGAAAAATTACCTTGTTTGGTCCCGGGTTCGATTCCCGTGTCCAGGTGTCATTTTTAAATTTTCAGAATATGATATCTAACTGAAGTAATTACCATTAATATAGCTCTTGGCTATTTACTATAATAAGTAGAGTTTACTAGACAATTTTAGTGATGCCAAACTTTAGCTTTAATTCGTGAAACTCCACAAAATATCTAACTTTTGAATGTTATCAAGTAAATTATTATCTTTGATTGGATGTTCCTAGATCATCGGTTTCAAAATAAGAATAAAGATGCTTGATTAATTATCACTAATTTTTTATGCTTGGCTGTCATGGCGGGCAACATTTACGGTAGTTCACAGCAGACGTGTTTATCGGTTAGATTTTTTGTAACATGTTAAAATACTTTACATTATTTTATTTTCTGTAAATCACTGTGAAAGTGAAAGTGTCACTCTTTAGAAGCTAGTGTTAATGGTCGAGTCCAATGTTCATATTTAGGGGGAGAAGGGTATGTATGAGACTCGGATTTTCACTAACGATTATCATTTGCCATAATAAAAACTAACTACTCATTGTTTTTATGAAATTTTTTCAAAGTTAATCTTCTTATGCAAAAGCAATAGTTGCAACAAAAAAGTAAATTCCTTAGCAATTATGCAACCCTAACTAGATTTTAAGTCAACATAGGTGTTGTTTTGTAAATAAAAAACAATTTGTTAGCATTACAAACTAAGTCTACCATAATTATTATTTACTTCATTCTTGATAAAATAAATACCACTTTTAAAAAATCTATCCAGAACCACTGAAAAACTGGTGTCGTCTTGGATTCGGGTAAATGCGGTACGTAAGTACTTTTACTTTGTCTCTTTGACATAATTATAATATGATGATTCAACTTATGTGTGTACCTACCAAAATATTATAATTAGTTTAATCTCATAATGCACATTAATATAAATTAGAAGCTATTGTATAATTGTGTAACAAGTGTGCTGGAACTGTGACAATCTGATGCTCTTGTTGACGATATTATATTCAATGTTGTTTTTTATGTATTTCTTGGCTGGAAGTGATGGTAACTCCTTCCCTGTAATTGGTGCTGTATAAATATAATATTTTTAAAGCCATGAGTAATACAATATTCATATGAAAATGAATCATATATGCATGTAGTGTATTTGTTCAGTATTAACTGCGAGAAAGATAAGTGTGATATTTCACTTAGTTTTAAAAGTTTACTAATTAAATATCCCATTTCTGTTATTTTGTTAACTAGTCCAGTCCAACCAAACATGATGTCTGTTTCAAATCACAAGTGATGAACTCTATTCATTGCTTGTTATATTCATTTATCAGGTTTTTGATTTTAAAAGTTTTGTAGCAAAACCAGAAAATATATTTATCTATGTCATAAAAACTTTTTATATTTTATTTGTATTACAACTCATTAAATTATTCTGAATTCAATTTTGACACCTTAAATAAAGAGAGAAATCCAATATTTAAAATCATTAACAATTTTCAGAGGAAAAAAAAACAATTTTTAGAAATGTAGAACTCGTATCATTATTTAGGCGCGTTTTAAATATGTGAATTGCATAAATTAAAACTGCATTGCCTTGGGCTTAGTCAGAAGATGAGATTTTTTTTTTATACATTTCTTGTTTATTTTTAGAGTGAACTAAATTGTTTTTGTTTAAGTTCTCAATTTTATTTTCTTTGTAACATTTATTTCAATGTTTCAAGTGCAATGAGAATCAAGGAATGTTAGAAATGAATATGTTTATGCTAAAGATTTAAATAACTCATATATTGATTAAATAAAACCCGTTTTTTCCCCCCAATAGTGTGTTAGCAGGGTGTCCAGCGACCTGGAAAACAGGGAAAAGTCAGGGAATTTGCTTGGTCAGGGAAAAGTCAGGAAATTTAATTAAATTTCTGGAATTTTCACATAATCACTAAAAAAAACTAACATTTTATTTACATTAGTAAAAATTACATTTTTCTACGATTTAATACATACCACAATATCTTTTAACACAGTTGAACATACTAATTTTAATTCTCAAAGTCAATATGGAATTTTTGTGTGTTATCCATCTTTCCATCCTTCTACTTCGAGTCTTTATTTTTTAAACTCTATTTGTGCAAAGCAATATTTTAATGTTTCAATATGATCTCACTGAATTCTAACTCAGATCGTTCTACCCAAGAGCCCATCACTTTAGGCTGTAACCCTTCATAGAGTGTCACAATTTCAGAGTGTGGATGTGTTTAGAAATATTATTGCATCAAGTTGCGATCTTAATAAAATAGTGTTTATAATATAGGGACTGGTAAAGTTGTAAATTGGTTCTGGAAAACCTGGAAAATTCAGGGAATTTTAAAATATGGTTTGGCTGGACACCCTGGTTAGGCCATTCCTTCTTAACCTGATCTATTTCCCCAACTGGAACATGGTGCAAAGATCAATAACACTTTAATCGTAATCTAACATGGTGCTTGCTGGAATACATTGGAAATATCTAGATCGTGCCACTGCAAGTTATACACTTTGTCAGTTTTATGTGTGAGCTCTAACTCTATTGTAGCATAAATTATGTAATAATAAACTTGTACTTTATATTATATAAATATGTTTATATTTATAAAGCTACAGTCATAAAAATGTGACATTTTCTTTAAGAAAAAAAACAAATTTTCTTTTGTGTATGGACATTTTGAATCTCTGAATACCTTTTCATTTGGCATGTGATAATTTTCACTTTCATAAATAAACCAAATTATCAGGTAATATTTATATAAATAATTATTTGTGCAAGTGCTCTTGCGTTGATTCAGTTTATGAGTTTCCAGTTTACCTTGTCTTACCCTGACTGATTACACTATGGCCCTATTTTATAAGCTACACCGTAGTGGAAACAAGTTATGTAAGCTCACTCTCTTTCATAGAAAACAAAGTTTACAGTGAGCTAGTTTAATAAAAATATAAAAATAGTGAACTTATTTTCTCAGTTTTAAATCAGATCTTTCATAGGGTGGCATGGGGGGGTATTTTCAAACTTCAATAATATTTGATAATAGTACAGATTGTCTTTTGAATCTTATAATTTGAACTTGTTTGATCATATTTCTTTCTTCAATTGTGAATGCCGCTAAGCCTGCGCGAATCCAAGATTTTCACTTTTGAATCCCAAATCTTGGCTGAATCAAATCTCATACTTTTTTTTTAATCAAATCTGATGCTTTAAAAAAAATTGTATCAAATATTTTATTTTAGAAAAATTCAAGTCAAATTGTTTATTTAGGCTTACGATAGTTGGTTTTTTTTACACCATGTCTTACTACCCATTAGGGTTACACATTTATGGGTTAAGTTAGGCATTTTTCACTTAGAGTTGAGTTCAATTCGAAAACGAGTCGAGTTCAATTCGAGTTTGAATGAAAACATAAAGAGTTTTCTTTTAGTTAGTGTAATAAAACTAAAGCACTATTTGTATTTATAATTCATAAGTTCAAACCTAGATTTTTAAGAATTAATTTTCTTTGCGAAAAATATCATCACTCAAATTCATATTTTTAAATATACTTAATATAATTGTACACATTTTTTTAACTAGATTAAAGGAAACATTAAGGGACTATATTTGGCATGAAATAATATCTTAAATTTGAATATATCTAACATAACCCAGAATTTTTTAGTGAAAAAAAAAATTAAAATTCCAATTACTCAAATTTTTTAAGTTTTGTAAAAATCTTCAAGTTGAGTTTGAGTATGTACTAGAACTCGACTCGGAACTTGAATTTTCGAGTGTCTGCAGACCCCCTATTTATCTAAATTCAAAATTTTGAATCTAATTAGAATATTTACAATATTAAGATTTGAAACATCAAATCTGAATCTTGGTCAAATTTGAATCTGGATTTGAAATTTCAAAGATTTGTACAGCCTTACTTGCCTTCTATTAAATAATTTGTTAAATTCTTTGTTTCATTTAATACTTTGCAAGAAACATGATTGTGTTCTAGCATCCTTTAATTATGTTGCCGAAGAAATCTAAATAATTGCTATTTCTATAGTTTATTGTATTAAGATTCTGAGCTGAATCATGGTTAAAATTAGGCAAAATAACCGTCCCATTCGGCTGGGTAATGTTTGAGTGGACCCTCTTTAGACAAAACACAAACTTTCTGTATTATGAAGCTGCCTGTGGTAGTGAAAGCTATGTTTTTGTGTCTGTGTTCTCTCAAAAGTTTGTGTAAGGGCAATACCATCCCCTTGGTACAGCCCTGATAGTCCTCTTGTATGAATAACAATTTATTCAACTTTCATTCTCACATTTTAATACATTCATTCATTCCTACTCTACAAACATTGACATTTATCTTTAAATGGCGAAAATGGAGTCGGTCAATTTAAACTACTTGATTTTAAAATTACACAATATTTATTTCAATAATATACAATATTGGCCCAAATATAATACGGGCAGTTTTCTGAATGACATTTTTAGGAGATAAACATCACACTGTATTCGGACCAATATGGTATTTTTAAAATAATATTAATTGAAGATAGGTGATCTAGTATCAAAGTTAACATTTTTCATTTTAAAGTGTCATTGTTGTCTTTTCTTTAAAACATAATATAAATTTGTTGAAGAAACACTTATTGTTAAAGTGTGACCACTAGGAAATAAAATGTAGCCACTTTTAAAATGTAAGATTGCTTTCAATGTAATTTAATCTTAATGTGTTGTGAAAACTATTTCATAACCTTCTATCATGTTCTTGGATTATCTTAGAACAAATCATTTGTTATCTTCTTAGGCATCTGGCTTGTACTGGTAAATTTGCTGTCTGGATTATTCTAGTTGGATGGTTACAAACCATACAACCGATGACCGGCCGGCCGGTCACTTCTTATAACCGATATTGTATCTCGGTATGTTTTTGTATCCCTTGTGAGGGTTGCTTTATAAAACTAATTTTCCTCCACCATTTTGGATTTTTGACCCACCCTTAGGTCATAATTATTGTATTTTTCTGAAATGTTTGAATAAATAAATAATTATGTCTACATCTTGTCAGTTTTGTAACCCATGTTTGTAAATGATGTTTTGAAGTTTCTTGTTTTTGGAAATGTATTTATTGTATACCTCCTAAAGGGGATAGAGATTTTCCTTGATGAGTTTTATAAATATATCTCTGTAATATTTTAACAAAAAAAATTAGTTTTAACTTTAATCATAATTAAATGTGTTTCAAGGGTCCATTTAAAATATTTTAAAATACATTGTTAATGTAATAATGTCCTTATTTGATAATTGTTTAGCAATGAGGAGGCACCCAATTTGTTAACTAACATTTCTAGTTTTTCTGGTGGAATTTATTGGAAAAATTGTTTCTAAACGCATGAATTTCAATCACCGTAGGACTTCCTTAGTATATAAACTTGACTTGATTAAGTTAAAAATCAACCTTTTCAGTTTCTTTGCAGCAGTTTTGAGTCAATTAGACTTTGTGATATGTCAGGTTTCTGGTATTGTTTTGTAAGAATAACAATGTGGATGTTTACTGCTTATAATTTGCTAAACTAGGCTGAGTAATGATATTATTTGTTGAACACCAGTTTCCTTCTATTTATCTCGAGAAAGTCTCGTGTGTAAATCCTTTTAACTGTATTCTTAAAATCTTTCAGAATCCTCTTTTCACCAAAGAGTTAATAAATTATTAATTGCCTAATGACTTATGACTATGAAAGCGGTGTAAATATACTGAATAATAATAATGTAGTGTTAATGATGGGGATTGTATTCAGAAAAAGAGGTAAAAGGACAAACAATCTGACACATTTTAGGAAGTTGCACATCTTAAAGAGTGAACTTAGATTACAACCGGTACAGCAGTATAAAATGTGAACTCTGCTCATCTTACAAACCAAATCTTCTCTCTAGTTGGGTTTGATTTGGGCGCTTGTCAATCTTCGTCTTATCATTTTTTATTGGATTCTTCTTTCAAAAAATGTAAATGTTCTCAAACATTTATCAGTAAATAATCAACTTTTCTAGGCACACCATTATTTGACTATGAAGCAATTTTCAATTTTGAATATTTTAGTTTGAGTTAATCACACTTGTAACTTTATATTTATTTATGAAAAAATATTAATACTTCCAGCATCATTGTGGGACTCATAAGTTCTAGTACCTCTTATAACAAAAAGATAGCTTAGAGTGACTCATATTAATAGCTAAGGGAAGTTAGTGTTGAACACGGAAATAATTCTGGGAAAGCTAAAAATTTCAAATCTCTTCTTACTGTCCTTTTTAAGTATGAAAAGTCATCAAAATTTCTTTGTAAAGAAAATCCGCCATCTTAAAAAAATATATTCAACCTAATTTTTATAACACAGATATGGAGAACGTTGTTGGTGTAAAAAATTAACTCAATTTCCTTTCAAGTGAACCTAAATAAGCGCTCCTAACATAAGTATAACCAAAGTTTTAGAGCTGCTGTCACGAGTGTTGTTTGTTTATGGGACTTTATAACATACTATACAAAGGCAGGCAATGGCATTAGTGAGATTCGTTGTTATTTAATAAAGCTGTATTATAAAACTAAATTTAATTTCACTTCATTTATGTAAAAATCTATAATTTTTACATTATGTGCTTATTTTGTCTTATATATGCACACAGAAAGGAGTAAGAAATACCGCATTTACCTGAAAATTACAATCACTTTGAATCGTTGAGCTTTCCTAATGTTCATATAAACTAAGATTTAAATGTATTTAAACAACTAAGTCTTAGTAATTGGTGAGAAATATTTTTTAAATCATGATCTACAAAGTCTCATTTATTAATACAGACATTTCTTTCTGACTTTAAAAGTGGGGTATGTAGGCTCTTAAAAGATTATGCCTTTTCTTCAGCCCTGGATACAACTGTGTCCTATTTTATAGGATATACGTAAATAGANGGGGGGGTACCGAGGAGAGGATTTTTCTTGAATGTTTTTCCACACTATCTCTCCCTCCACACAAATGTGGGTACACTTCTTCTAAATTCAACCTTACTCATCCCTACCCATTAGTATAATTAGTATATAGCCAGGTGTAAAAATCGAATCGGTAGTAGGACCTGGTACTAAAAAAATCTAATTAGTATACATGCGGGATAATTTATGACTAACGAATCAATTTTACACGCAGCTTAAACTATTATACAAATTTCATGATACACAGAACGACCTTGAAATTTTGAGAAAACTCAACATGGCGCCTAGACAAGAGTCTTGTGGCCTGCTCAGAAAGAAAATGCCAGCCGGTAAAAGTCCTGCATACATTCCTCTACACACTCGATAAGACGTTTCACTCCATAGGTCCAGAATTGACCCATCAAATACTAAATTCTCAGCAAAATTTCATGAGCATGATGCAGGAAAAAGGTGCGTAAGACATTTGGAGTTGAGCAACCAAACTTCCCCCACTTTCCTACAGAAAGATCCTGTATATGGTTGGGTCTTTTAAATTTTTGTTTGCTGTTTAGAGATTGATATCCATAAATATGCGTATCTTGAAGTGTTATTGTTCATTATTGGGAAGTTGTTTCACCAGAAGAGCCCATGTTATTTTGACAGGTAAATTTAAACTGTCCGTTATAAAGAATAATCTGTTATTTAGAGGTGTCTTTTGAGGGAGATTTTACTGTATTTCATTTTGGTTTTAGGTTGGATTTTTATTATTAGAGTTAGGTCCACCTATTTTTCTAAAATTTTGAATAGGTGCAGTCCTCAAAAGGTATTAAATTTGTTGCATATTATCTAAGGGTATGATTATAGGCCAAGCAGGGTTTTATAAATGATGTTTTTGAGAAAAAAGTGTGGCCTCTTTTTTAATATATAGGATATACAACAGGAACAAATGATATTAAAGTCAACGTAAAAATCACAGTACATTTTTACTTGCTCTATTTATATTTAAATAACTTAATGCTATCACGTTATAAATATTGTAGGTCAAAACTAATATAAAAGAAATTACAATAATTATATGTGTTCCTATTTAGCACTTTTATTCAAGGCAATGTTTATGCAGCCCGAACTCGTACAAACTTCTAACATTGCAGATCAAAGTAATCCGAGCGATCTGCACTCGCACAGGACTTCTTGTAGGCATTCTTCGTTTACCCTGAAAGGCAGCATTCTTACCTTGCATGGTTCTGCTATGATTCAGCTTACAAGATAAGATCCGAGTGTACTCCATCAAAATGAGACGGACCTTTCAGAGAGTGTATGACATAGCGTTTTAGAAGAAAGTCTGGAACGAGAGTCAGAAATGTAGTTACATGTGTAAACATAGCTGCAATCATTTGGTGACATTTCGTTTCATAACCACTGCTGCACTTGAGGGTATGCTCTAAAGAAATGTTGGTGAACAGAGGAACTTAATGAAAAACTTATAAACTCATATGTTGCATGTACTAATTACTGGGCTGCATATTTCTTATGTTTATAACATAAAGTTAATCTAGAGCATTCTAAAGTGCCATTGGGAATTCTGCCCCAGCTTTAAGTTTGTCAGCAAGGGGCTTGTTGAACACTTTCATTTTTTCAAACAATCCCCTCTTTGTAGTTACTGTAATGTAGATTTCTTACCTTTATGATAAGTCACAAAGGTTAAGTTACACGGCTGAATGCGCATTCATTATATCCCCCTGATTATTTTTGAAGAAATATATCTCTTAACTACTTGTCAGGCATATAACCTGAATGGGTAGTAAGACACGATGATTGTAAAAAAAAAAAAAA
>CABFWO010002826.1:9146-36780 GCA_902155825.1 Timema genevievae | reverse complement strand
AAAAAACTACTTGTCACTAAGGAGAGCACATCATAATGAGGTGTGTCATTGATAACTCCACAGGAACTTGGATTTGATTCATTGTCACAACCATATTTGCATGTAACTCACCATCTTCATTCAGTGTTTACAAGCTTGAAACACATTAAGCTGCTCCTTCACTCTACAAGCAACATCTCATGTACAGTGTTTACACCAACAGTAATTGTTCAAATTGTGCAGAATACAATGTTAAATTTAGTTAATTGGTCCACCGTTTTACTAAAACTTGTGCAACATAATTTTTTTTATTAAAATCAATTTTAAGTTAAGTCCTTTATTAGGAAACATAAATTAGCTATATTTGATTTATTTTTCTATATCTAAAATTCTATTAAATGAAAGTTAAACTAAGTTTTGACTTTTTCCAGATGTGAAAAAGTGACATTTGCACCCCCCGCCCCTAAAGTTATTATTGCTGTAACATATAAGGTGTGTTAACTCATTCAACGGCTTAGTTTGTTATAAAAAAAACTTGGATGAATACACAATAAAATTATTATTTCCAAAAAATACCCCAAAACACACATTTGGATGCTACTTGTGTAATGGTCCTTTTGGATAGATTTATCTTTCTATTAGCTTTTAAACAGCAGCTCTTGGCTTGTGTGTCTTTTTATAATAACTCTTGTGTTATTACTGTCGCCGGCTCTTTTCTTGAAAGAGAAGTATAGCCACACAATAGCTTCTCGAAGATGTAATAATCACAAAACAGGATAAATAAGGCTCCTTAAAACCAGGAAAACGGCTACAGCAATTTCCCTCGCTGATGTAAGAACTTAATGAGATAGGGTTTGTGTATAGGTATAAACTGCACATTCCTTCAATACAATATGTCACAGTTAATATTCAAACTCGCACATCAGTGGATCACAAAGTATAGAAAACCAAGTAGCCTAAATATCTGTTAACTATAAGATAAAATTTGTTGACACACTTAAACCATCTGCCATCCATTTACGTCCATAGTATAACTTCAAGATAATCATAGGTTATCCATTTAAAAACCTGAAACTAAATAATGTTATAATGTACTACATTTAGAGATGGATCAAATCCAAAGACGTAGCCTGGGAGGGCGAGGGGCCCCCAAAAATCTAGATTCTCTATGTTATTAAATGTATTTTTACAAAAAAAAGGGCCTCAATAAAAATTAAACATATTTACCTATGTGTTGGAATGTTGGGTTGGGAGGAGTGTCTGGGGCTATGACGTTATTCATAGCTAGGAGGGGAGCCCACAGGAAGAGGCCGTATATCATAGGTAGTTTAATAACAAATAAGGGAATCAAAGATCTGCCAAACATTGTTGAGAGCTAGCACTCAAACAGTGCCCCCAGCCACTCTTAAGGCTTCAATTTTGTTTAAATTCTAGATGAGGGCTTGAAAATTTTCAAACTAATTTTTCATTTACTATGACGATTTAAAATTATAGGAATATTAACGGGTGCCACAAAGGTTTGTTATAAAGAGTGGGGGAATTTGTCAGCAACCGGGCACTAATCTCCTACCACTTATCATTAAAATGTGACATCTATGATCGTTTTATAGCACTTAAAAACATAAAAATAACCTGATCTCTTGGAGGAAACGCGCATCGGGTAATAACTCCCGAACATGCACCTGCGGGGTATTTTACCGCAAAAATACAAGTGTACATCTCAATGCGGAGTAAGTCAAACAAGGGTTAACAATTCGTCACCCAATCCCTCAAATCAAAATACTGTAAAAGCTGCCCTATAAAATATAATCAAACCTGTCAGATTAGATTTAATTAACTTCGAAAAAACACCAACAAATTCGGGTAGATCTGAAACTTTTCTCTTATGTTGTCCTTTCTTCTTAGGAGACAAAGTGCCTTGATAAGCATCTTTTAAAGCTTCACTTTAGTACATTTTACCCCCGGACCCCGCGCCATTCCATATAAAACACTCCAAACGCCCTGGTACCCCCTCACCCCCCGGGGGAAATGCTCTGGGAGGACCCATCAAGTGAGAAATATGCAAGTCACTAGTTCTCATACCTAGAATCACTAGTTTAGTCAGTTTTCATCTGAAACTGGGCCCCCTCCGAAGGTTTTTTATGGCCAAGTGCCTGGTCAAATCAACTTCTTTTCCCAACCTACAAAACATGATAAGCACAAGTACATCTACATTAGTATGATTTTTTTTTTCAATTTTTATTTATTAAACATTAATTCTTTAGTTTCTATAAAAAAAATAGAAATTGCAATTTAATGATAACCTCTCTTTGTTATAATGTGACTTAACATTCATTTAAGTGGTAAGTTAATGATCTGGGGTCTAGTTTGGTCTGTTATATATTAAGCTAAACCACTATGGCTCTTAAAAAAATCAAATAATTGAAAATTTAAAAAAAATTTGGTATCTTGACTATAAGTTACTGGTGTCGGTGTTTGTATGTCACTCTCGTGTTAGACTGGATTCCTGGGGACGCAGATCAAGTTTTGAAGCTCGTTCAGGTATACTGAAGTGATTTCCCACACTCCCTCCATACAAATGGGGGTGCATTTCCTCCAATCAGTTTTTAAGATGTAAAGGAATTAATTGCAGATAGTTTCTACTTGTGTACTAGCATGTGCTATCATAAATTAATTTTTAATACGATTGCCATACGATGACAGTTAATACATCTCCTAAGTTACTTTCCTACACATTTATACATCAAATTACACTTTCTGGAGTAAATAAAATATTTATAAATATAATACAATTATAATTGTTTATGTTAATAATAATAAACTTGAAGAATAGAAATTTTTTTTAAACATATATGAAAACTTGCATTATTACAAAAGAGTTTATTCCTTACAGTTTAGAAAAGTTATCTCACTGTTTATTTCTTTTTATCCATAACACTATTGAACTAGAGATGAGGCCGATAGCATTTAGGGGAAATATACGTAATTTGTTGAAAGGAAGTGTGAGAAACAATTTATGAAAAACCGCTATATAAACCCACTGGAGTTCGATGAATCTTCAAGATGCATGCTATATAAAGCTTCATACTTTAACGTTGTGTAAGAATGTATAGATCACAAAGTTTTAAGTGAATATATATTTTCATTAATGTTCAACTTTAAACTTTGGCTCTTTGCCAACTTTCACTGCTTGTGAGATTATTCTTTATACTTAGACTCCTTGTTTTATTATTCTTAAAGGAAACTTAGTTCCACTTTTGGGTTATAGCTCTAATTGTTATGTTTTTATGTTGTTATGTTTTGTTTATGTAGAGTTCCATACAGATTATTGATAGTGTATGTGTATTACAACACCTTATTATGGTTTGAGCGCAAAAAGTAACAAGATTTGGTTAATTTTGGAAACAGCTGACATGTATTTTTTGTGTTCAACTTTTTGTTCACTTAATATAGGTTGCACCCACTTTGGTAGCTATGTGTCACTCTCACAATAGAGTAGACTTGCGATGATAGAGAGATTGAGGCTCGATCCTGGTCGGGTGTATTCAGGGTTGTCTTCTCTAAATTGTTTCCCACACACTATCCACACTAATACAGGTACACTTATTCTAAATTATCCCTAAATCATTAGCGTAATAAGTACATAGGTGTATGACCCAAACAGATAGTAAGAGACAGTGCTAAAAGTTATACATTGGTTGTAATCATTAGTACCAAATATGGTCAAAATAAATCTATTTTAACATTTTTCTTGTATAAAAGTTAAAATAACTAATTGATTACTGTGTTTATAATATGTGTGCACATACCCTTTTTTATGCTTGGAAAATGATACCTTTGGCTCATTTTAACAGTTTATCTTTCTAGCTAATTGCTTATGTTTAGAAATTCTCTGCACAAAAAGATGGTTTAATGGAATCAAAGGCATACCAGCAATGTTACACATAAACGTGACTTTAGTTTTTTACCGATAAAATAGGAAAATTTCCCACATTGTTGTCTAGTGATACTGTTAAACTGGAAGTTAGTTAGGATTCAATCCCATCATTTAGTGATATATTAGAATAAATAATAACTTACAGTTATATCATTTTTATTTACTAATATTTTTCCTAAACAGTATTGCTCTTTACTTTTGCTACAAAAGTATGTACAGTTCCCTAAATTTATTTAAAAACAAACTATTTGTTCACAATGAAGAAGATATAATTTTACTTATTGGAACAGAGTTATTGTATTTCAATTAAGTAATAATAATCACTAATGCTCCATGTAACCCATGCAGTATATGCCCTAATCCCGTCATTATTACAACAGTGACCACAATGTCTCGACTGCACCGAATATGTAGAAACTCAGCCTTTAACCTAACCATGTGGTTTTCTTAACCTCTTGAGTCAACTCTTGCTAACATTCATTTAAATTAACCTTACTCCTGTTCCAATAAATACAATACAGCTAAAAACAATTGTGAAGGTGAAAAATGAAACCTGGACGCAGGAATTAAACCAGAATATTTTTACTTAGTATTCATTCATTAATTCTGGGATATATTGTCTAAAATAATTAATGATAAAACCAGTTTCTAACTTAATTAATATACACTCCTAGTAGGGTAATTTTTCTAACCTGAGCTGGTGGCGCACACACATTGTTTAATTACCTTTCATATAGGTTCATCTATTCATAAAAGGTTTCTTTGAAAATCATTTTACTATGCTGTTGAAAGTAAATCACGTCTATAAATGTGTATTTTAAATATTGTTCATGTGAATGTAAGTGCTTTAAATAGAATACTATACAAGTGTAGTTCTTGTTCATAATCATTACTATGGTACATTTTTAGAAAATATCAACCAAATATATATATATAATATATAATATTGTTGTAAATATTATACATGATGTATATGCACTATTCTCTGTGTCCATAATTTTTTATGTAAATGTTTAACTTTAATTTGTTTTATCTTTAATATATTTTTATGGTACGAATAATTGTATGCTTGTTTGGATTGAATCAAAAATTGTGATTGGAATTTTGTTTGCATTGTTTTTAATTATCTTTTCTGCTCATTAACAAACCTGTGTTAAAATGTCTGTGACTTTATTTACATGACTTGAGAAAAGCAAAGCAATGTTAGTAGTATATAATTAAATTTTAGTAATCAAATTTCAGTTATATTATCAAAGTACTACTATTATATTTTAAATGTTATGTTGTCATAATTATCTCTTCTCTCTCAGAAAAGAAATATATTTGGAACTTGAAGAAATAAACCAAATTATTTCGTTCAAAGTGTTTGTTTTTTTGTTTTTGTTTTTTTCACCTCATGGTACCCAATTATCGTCTGTTTATGATTGCGCATTTTTATTCATTTTTTTTAGCAACATGTTCATTACGGTTTTTGATGTTTTGATCTAAGGGGGTAACATTTAAGAGGGTAATTTCTAGAGTAAGTGTGACGGGGAAAGATTTGAACCTCAACCTCCACATCAAAGGGCACTTTCCTGGTTTACTTCATTTTTATTTGGAACCACTTCGTCCTCCCAATCTCCATCATAACACATCTCCGGTTATCCTCATACATGCTTTTCACTCTCATTACAACTCCTCTTTCCATCGCCACATAAATAAATACATAGACCCTAACATAATGCAGTGTTGGTGTCGGAAATGGTGGTATACTGGTTGTGTTGGGAGTGAGCAGGATACAGGGGTGTATGCTAGATTTTAAAATATTAAATATCATTTTTAATCAATACAGCTGTGTGCGTTTGAATGTAAAATACTACATTAAGAGCCTAATAGGAATATAAAAGTGGTAAATTATTTGTTTTAGATATATCATCTACTTCCTCAGAAATGTAATTTACCTGTACCTACTTGTGAAATATATAGCTTTCTTGACCTCTGCTAATATATAAACAAATGAAGTTTTTTTAAAATCCTATACAGTATATAAAAAATGCCAGTCGAACAATTTATGCTCAACGTCCTTCGGGGGTTAATTCCTCCCTCTTTCCGAAAATATCACTCATAATTCAGTTTTGTATTCCTAGACCAGGGATTTGGCGAAACTTTTCCGACCAGTGTACCACTCAGGGGACTTGCTGAATTTTGGACTAGTCTATTGTGCCAAATATTATTAACATTTTTTAACGAGTCTTTAAAACAAGAACTTTTTTTAATCGCCACGTCTTACATTGTTCAGGATATACGTATATTTGATAATTGCTCTAATGTGGTAGGGATGAGGAAGGGAACATTTGGGAGATAATCACCCTCATTTGCTTGGAAGGAGAGTGGGGAAGCCCTTCAGGAAAAACCACCTCTCAGTAGGCCCAACCTGGATTCCACCCCCGATCTCCTCATCATCAGCATGCCAGTCTAATATTAGTTTGACATATTAAATTTTGATAGACATATGTTATATGTTCGGTTCAAAGCATGTTGCCTTCAACAGCACAAAAAATGCACTTAAGTGCGAGCCAAGATTATTTCTAACCGTTGACTTCAAAAAGTACTGTATGAGTCTCGAAATTTTATTGACTTCAAAAAATTACACCACGTTGGGAAAAGTTTTATACGATGTTTAATTATTTTCACGTCGGCGTACCAACCAAATTGTGTTCACGTGCCACTGGAAGGCACGCGTGCCACATATTTGATATCCCTGATCTATGCTGACATCACGATTTACAAGCCCTCACACTCATACAACAATAACGTAATTAGTACAAGTAAGAAAAATCGAAGTGATATGAAATTTGGGGGAGTAAAACTAATTTTTAAAAAATTTCACCTCTTTTGGTGCCTCTTCTGGTGGTTCTTTTACAAGCCAGGTGTCAAGCGTATATTAACGTTTTTTAAGGCATGACATATAATTATTTAACTAACATTAATATTTATTACAATAGCAACAGCCAACAAGTCACTAGTATTATAATACTGAATCCCTTTTCCAAAACCACACACCGACACAACACAACCTTTCAGTACACTCAACACTGTACTAACTAGTAAGAGGTGCTGTTCAAATTTTGTAAATGGTTTCAAAATGTTTATTGTTACAAAATAGTGCTTTGAGTAAGTAGTTGTGATGAAAGATAGGATGGGGGAAGTCTAGGTATTCAGCCTACATAAGCTGGTGACTTCATTTCTGACAATTGTCCTTTTATTTAAGCTGCTCTTTCCGCTTGCTGATTCATAAAGTAAGTCTTACAATTGATAGCAAAAATGTTTACCTACTTTTCTCGGACCCCACAGCTCGACTCATACCAAGAAACGTCCTTTGTTTTACAATAACTTACCTGTTTCAATGTAGAAAGAAAAAGTATTTGAATTGTTGGCAGAACTAATTTTACAAGTTGCATCTAGAAGGTGAAATTTAAACTAATTATTAACTAGTATTTCGTTGAAGCCATTTACATTAAACTGTAGTAAAAGTAAAAGGCTATACCTTGTTANGGAACCCCCCCCCCCCCCTCCACGCTTTCTGCGCTCTTGATTAGGGAGTATTTTTTTACAGGTCTTAGCACACAGGAAAAATACTTTACTAGTGTAATTTTAATAGGTGATATATACATAAATAGTAGGTAGAATGTATTATTTTTAATTAATAAATAAATCACCCCTGTAAACTTTCTAAGAAACATGTACAGTATATTGAAGGGGAGACTGGGGCTGGTTGTAGCACTGTTATTTACTATTAAAATAGCAGTTGGCATTACAATCTATTTTTGTTTCGAGGGTTGTTTAACATTATAATATTAAGATATTTATTCTTTATGGTTTGAATTTTCAAGTAATTATTCCATCTGAGCCATAAGCCAAGTTGTTTAAAATGGCGTCTTGGGGTTGGTTGACTCACAGATTAGAGGACAACCTGCCCCAAGATAAAGTTTTATTTATTTCGGTGGCTCTTTAACTTGTTTTTTTTCACTGATATAAGTGTGTCCTCGCAATTCTATTAGGAAAACAGCTCATGATAGTACTGTGGTGTACGCATTGATCTCTATAATATAACTGGATAAACATCTGTGACTGAAATTTTCGAGCTGTCGTCTGCCTACCATTGTGTAAGAGAGATAAAACTTTCGGGTATCTCTTTCTCTCTCTTACACCCACACAAGGCAATGTGGCAATTTGACATCGTTCATTAATTTGATTGAATATAAAATGAGATACATCAATGTGTGAATAGTTAAATTAAATAAATATGTTAGTTAAAGCTTTGAAGAATATATATAAGTTCAAAACTGGTTAGTTTTTTCTTTAAATAAGTTGATGTAGCCTAATATATACGACGATTTTAGAAGGAAGCTCGCTTGTAAGGCTTTATCTCGTACATAGAATTCTACCCTATAGTTGTATTTAGTTAGCATAAAATACCTTCCATAAGGAAATTTCTACGTCCGTTCAAAATTGCCGTTTATCCTACCAAAATATCATATATGTGATAGTATTCTGGTACGAAATAAGGCCTCACAGATTAGGATTATTACTAAAGTCAGGGTTTAGTAGATACTGTACTTCCTACAAGCCAATAACCTAAATTATCATTTGAACGTAAGACTTATACACAAAGGATGTCATTCAAACAAATGTAATACAGTTTTTAGCTAACTTGTTTCATTATAGTTATTGAAATTTCAACATAATATGGTTTCTGAAAGATATGAGCCAACTTAAAAAAAACAGGTATTATAATAATACTTTCCACAAGCCTATAACCTAAGTGATAGTTTTAATACATGGCAACTATACAAAGTTTGTCATTCAAACAAATGTAATCAAGTTTTAAGATACCTTGTTCATTATATTTATCGAACTTTAAATATAATATTGTTTAAGAAACCAATATACAAGCTAGTAACTAACTTTAAATATAAGTGGTCGTGGCAGACTGAGAGACATCATCAGAGACATGTTTTCGCATAAGAACATTTAAAGAAACCGTTAAATCATCCCCTCCTCAGTGTAGCAGACGATACACTTTGTCCTTGGAATGCGCATGTGTATGTCCATCCAGTTATATTATAGAGAGTAATGGGCGTACGTCGTTCTCCAAGCAGGCGGCTTGAGTGGTTGAGCTAGAAAATAAATCGATACAGAGTTTTGCGAAGGATTTTGATGTACACTATCGGACATTGCCACGCTACTGTCAGAAAATTCCTGATGAAAACATTCACAATAATTCCCTTAAACCGTTCATTCTAAGTGGTTACATTCCCAATAGATCAGTTTCACCCCCTTCCATAGAAAATTAACTTGTGTGATGCATACTTAAGCCATGGCCGCGTCCTGAGTTGGGGGGCAAAGGGAGTAACTGCCCCGAACCTCACATTTCAGGGGGCCCACTCAAAAAAAATATTAAATTAAATTACAGTTATTACTCTAAATTTCACATCAAATAGTGTACAGATAATTAACAGCAATAAGTATTCGCTTAATGATAGAATTCCATTCCAGATTCCTTAAAACCCTAACATAATGTAATTTAATATTTAAGTTATTCGAGTAATGTGCTGCAATATAGTAGAATACGCCACCATTGTGCTACCACTGGTGGTCCACAGAAAACTAACAGTGCAATAGTGCAAAGAGGAATTTACTTTTATTAATTTAATTGGATTGATTGTTTGCATTTAATAAAGTACATTCATTTAATGGGCTGTTCAATATTCCACAAAACACGAGAAATTATTAAGTAACATAAGTACCGAGTACATAAGATAGCGGTTTAATGCTAAAATTTAAAAATTTCCATGCAAAGGAGGGCCTCACATTTTCTTAAAACGCCCTGACTTAAATCATCCGACATTTATTTTGGAGCTAGTCCCAAGGATTTGAGAAAATTTTGCTATCAAATGGCATTAAAATCCCTGAAAAATCAGTTTGACTTGAAGGAATCTGGTGCTGACTGAGTGACTTGACCATAGAAAATGGTCTATTAGATCACCTTAGCCCGAGTATCAAGTTTTAATAAGACAAAGAAAGGTTACTGCATTTTTTTAAACAATTTGTCTAAGTGTATGATGAGAAACCAATTTTCAACCTTATGAAATTTTTAACATGGATGAAACAGGCATCACCCGAGTCCAAAAATCTGATGGGATTGCTGCACGTCGAGGATTTAAGCAAATTGTATCAATCACTTCACCCAAGCGCTGTAGCCTTGTTACTACGGCTGTAGCAGCTTCAACTTCAGGCATAGCATACCACCTTATTTTTTCATATGTTCACTTTAAATATTATTTGTCGATGAAGATTCTGTGTCAAGTTATTGATGGACCAAATCTAGATAATGTTAACTTTGGAAAGGACACTTTAACATCAGACACACACATAAAGGAAAAAAAAACTTGACTTTATGAAGCTGATACTTGTGGATTAAACAGGCATACTCATTATTTTGTGGAGGCGGGGCTCAGTTGACGACCAATAACATCCCAAGATGTCAGACCACTTCCGAGGGTGAAAGAAAAAACAAAAAATCAAATGATAGCTGGAAAACATTTTTTTCTCTCCTCACTGACACTCCAATAAAGAATATTATTGAGGAAAATAAATCTCAGAAAACAAAATACTAACTGATGGTGAATGTTAACAATACCGGAGTATTGTGATTTAGCTGGAAGAATTTACTGAAATATAGATGTTATAATTTTAATTGAGCCTCTTAAAGCCCAATTTTTTTAGTCTCCACCAGGGTGCTTTTAAAAGTTACTGACTGAATCACACAATGAGAGTAATGAGGCAACTGAATTGTACACGCAACGCCCGTGGCAGTGATGCTGTTGCACTTCCAATATTAAACCCATGTTTCCTTCTAAGATTTCGTTAGTAAAATCACATTTTTGGCCATTTTGGACTTCCCTTTGACCCTCCCTCTAACATTAATAAAGATGATTTTTATTCATTAAATAAACTGCTGGTAGTTATTAACGAGACTTGTAAATTGATGGTGCGAAATAATTCACAATAAACATTGTTGTATATTAAATCTAAGTTTATTGTATTAAACTGGTATAAATTAGAAAAGTATTAGCATTATAATATATGTTTTAATTCACTCGCGATTTCCCTCCCCCATTCTTTCCCCTCTCTCTCTGTATTACGTAAGCATTGTTTGAACCTTCCCTCTCTTTAAGCTGTTTACGTGATACCTGAATTTGATATAAACTTTGTGCACAATGATTCCCATGATATTGTTTTTCTTGCTTATTGCTGTGTTCAGATGAACTTGAATCCCAAATGGCTGGTAGGATCTCTATCTTAATAATAAACATTTCCACATCTAAGTTCTCAAAGGATTGATTTGTAGTAATAAATAATACTGTAATTGTTAGCCTAGCACACCAACACGTGGTTCTGTTTTGAAAGAGTTGCTCGTATTTCTGCCGCTCGTGGAAACAGGACCATTTAATTTAATGTATCAACACTGGCAGCACTGATGGGAAACACCGCGGCTAGTCGTGAGGACGGGCGATTGTGCGCGGCAGCAGCGTTGCTAATTAAACCACACACGATCGTGGGAAAACAAGGTATCGTCAAGCAGCGTTGCTAACAGCCACGCGGCAGCAGCCCTGCTAAATACGCTCGTGGAAATGAGCTCTAAAATCTATAGCATTATCTCTTCTCAAGACATGGAGTCTTGAATTAGTACCTATCGTACAAAAACATAGACACAACCGTAATGAATACATTCCTAATCATAAATACATACACAAACACAGCCAAACAGAAAATTAAGTCAACCTTTAAAAAATGAATACACAAACACATATAAACACAAACATAAACCTGTAAAAACGTATTCTAAGATAAGTGTCATGAGTGTAAGCCAAGCTGTCAGTTACAAAGAGAAAAATGAGCAATTTTAGAAAGTCTTTATAATGTTAAAGTTATCATCATCATCATCATCATCATAATGAACTGTTTCCAGCCTGAGGCCGGGTCTGTTTAGTAAAATGACTCCATCTCCCTCTAAGTACGCCAGCCATGTATCTATAAAAAAATCATTGGCATTTTCTGTTAATAGCAGGTATCCGTGATAGATCAATCACACGTAGAATGTGGAAAACGATGTGGGTTGATATCAAACTTGACTTTGAATTTAAAGGTCAATTTCAAGGTATAAATTAGGTCAAAATGGTTAGTTTCGTGTTTTGAATGGATTCAGTGTAGAATTAGTGGATCCATCCAATGAAACTAAATTAGATATAATATAGTTGTATGGAACCCTTTTAACTAGCATCCAAAATGTCATATTACACGTAAATATATAGCCAAATAACACACAAATCTTCAATTTTCTCAAAAACATTTTTCAGTGCAGAATCAAGCAAGTTAACAATCCGATTAGTGGTAACTTTTTTATTTTATCTTTTCCGCGTTTTACCTTGTGTGTAACACTTCATGGCCATGAATCCAGTGTCCATAATTTAATGTTCTTGGACAGGACAGTGTCGTGGCTGACGGAGCTGATAGTAATATCTACTCAGATTATAACGACTTGCCTCTGTTATCATCAACAACCAGGGATGCTGCATTAAGTGATTTGATTTGTGATCTTTTAACACCTCGAGAACGTGGAAAACAGCAAGCTATCTCCAATGTTAACGAAAGACTTATAAAGGAAACTGTTGGGTTTCAAACCGTACTTAAAAAACACACATCGAAAACCTTTGCCGATTTATTCAAGGCAGTACGTATTAACAAAACAGATAAAAAACAGAAAAATATCAAACCTGATAGAAAATTACTTCAGCGACTGCTTAATGCTGTAACTGCCGGTCAATGTATTAAAGCATGAACTGTCTCCAATCCCAATGTCATTAGCTAAGTCAGAAGGTAAGATGAACGCAACACCAAAATCAGAACTTGCCACTATTTTGATGACTGGACTTCCCACATACTTGGGAGTTCCCACTTCTCACATGAAAACATGTGTGATGATTGATGGACATGCAGCTATTCAGGCTCTTGGAAAGCTTGATAGATGTCTCACCTTTGACGACTACGCCCATGTATTTATGTGATACGTTACACATTACTTTGGAGAGCACACAACAAGAGTTGAAGTAGTTTTAGATAGCTACATTTGGGAGGAGTCTACCAAAGCAGGAACCAGGTTAAACCGATTAGGCAAAAAGAAGTCAATCCGCAAGATTGTTGATGGAGAGAATGTCCCACTTCCTGAAGTTTTTGCACAATCCATCGCATTAGATGAAAATAAGACCGATCTTTCCGTCTTCCTATCCGAGTTTATAATACAGAAAGGGATTTATTACTACAATACGAGTTGATGACAGGAGGTGAATTATTTTATGCCACACAAGCCAAATCAACAAGGAGAAAAGATGTCATGATTAGAGGAAACCATGAAGAAGCTGATACCAGGTTGATTCTGCATTGATGTGAATCTGTCGACAGGGGATACGAAAGAATGATTGTTATCTGCAGGGATATTGAAGTAATGTTGCTACCGTTGCATTTTATATGTGCAAAGACCTTTGAAGTGTGGATGATAGCCGGAACAGCAAAACAACGCAAATGCTACCCTTTACATTCAGTATCGCAGAGACGACCTCAACCTGTGAAGGATAACCTGCTCAGTTTTCATGCTCTAACAAGTTGCGATACAACATCAGCATTCACAGGTCATGGGAAGAAGACCTGTTGGAGAACCTTTGATAAATACCCATGCCTTGTACATGGTATTGAACGGGACAGAAATCTGAACCAATTGAAAAGTTCGTGTGTCATTTATATGGAACACCAGGACAACCAACTATTGACCATAGCAGGCTTCTACTCTTCAATAAGGCGAAGAAGGATCTTGAATTATTACCCACGACAAAAGATTCATTAGAGCTTAAAAGTGTACGTGCCAACTACCAGGTAAAAATATGGCTATAGGCAAACAAAGAGCATATAGATGTTGCATCTACCATCGATACTCTGGCTTGGAAGAAGGTGTGAGGTTGTTTGAAACGAGTATGGACAAGGCTTCCCGCAATTCCTGATTCATGTCTGAAACTAGTCACTTGCAAATGTAAGTTGAAGTGCAGGACTGCCCAATGTTCATGTTTCATACAACATCTCAAGTGTACTACCGTGTGTGGATGTGATCTACCGCCGCAACCCTTCTTCATCATAATAGCCTTAAATATAGTCTTCTTCGTCTCCCATGGTAGGATGAATCTTAAATTGATTAACATTTGAATAAAAACTGTAAACAGGTGTTAAAATGATCATATTGGATTGTTAACCTAGCTTGATTCTGCATTGAAAAAGGTTTCGAGAAAATCGAACATTTTGTTTGTCATTTGGTTATATAATTATATATAATGACATTTTATATGTTAATTAAAAGGTTTACATACATCTACATTGTATCAAATTTAGTTTCATTGGATTATCTACTAATTCTATACTGAATCCATGCAAGGCACAAAATTATCAATGTTGACCAAGTATTTGACCCTGAAATTGACCTTTAAATTCAAAATCAAGCTTGGCATCCACCCACTTCATTTTCCACATCCTATGTGTGATTGATCTATCGTGGATGCTTGCTATTAACAGAGAATTCCGATGAAAAGTTTTCTGAATGACTTTTTCAAGTTTGGCTGGTGTCCTTTCACCATTTTCATACACTTACTTAATCAACCATTGACCATTCCCTTGGTTTAAATTGAATTAACAAACAAATTTTGACTTTGCTTTGTAAAAAAGCATTTAATATCAACCCAAGAGCTTAGCATGGGGTTGTAATTTTGGGCCCAATCAATAACTTTGACCTTTTTGTTGTTGACACCATTTTTTATATACAGCTCGAGAAACTCTCCAAATCATAATACTCCCCAGTGTAAAGTACTGTACACGGGTGAGTATCAGAAAACGGTTAACCTATTAAATGATCGATTAAAACATATTTTATTTACTAAGGAAGAGTCTTGAATCTTAATTTACAAACATAAAAATAGTCCCATAATATATTTTACACGCAATAATTTGCCATCCCTGTAATTGAGATACGGGACAGAGCTTGATTTAAGGATTTAACTATACCCTTTGTAAATTAGAATCATGAGAAAATAGTTGGTGTTCCTATTGGTTTGGGTACTCTAGAAAGGATGTTCATCAAACTGTACATCCGACATAAAACCACAGGATGTATCAACGTTCACTGCTTTTTATGGAGCACTAGATGCAATTCTTACTTTCATCTGGAATTTAATTAGGTCTCAAATCTAGACCAAATCGGGTTTCGTGGGAGTCGTTTCACTGAGCTATAAAATATAACGTTATCTCTCTCTCTCGTTGACTATACATGTTCTCTCTCTCTCTCGTTGACTACACATTGTCGATGTAGTGAGGGAGAATCAGAATAGTGGTTAGCACGCTTGCCTCTCAAGCGGGAGACAGGAATCTAAATCCTACACTTGTGATGATTTAACATCCTCCTTCCAGGCGAATGTAGATGCAAGAGTTTATACGTAGCCTAGTTATTCTACTCCTGCAGGGGTTTTTTTACAAATATATTTTATACTGAAATTAATATTTGGTACCAGTTTTGGCCGTTCATAAATTATGTTTGAAAAATGACGCTTGAACAAGTTTTTTTGTTTGCATTTGAGATCTGGGATGTCTTTTGAGCTCCGCGTCCGGGCCAGCCTCATATTTTCCCCCCCCCCTTTTTTTTTGTTGTTAGTGTATAACATATTTTGGCGAGAGGGACATGCCATCCAGGTCATCTTATGTGTAGCCAATTAGCCGCTCCGGTGACACAGAGTACCCACACCCGCAATGAGATGATGTTAGTCTGAACCAAACCTTGGAGACCATCGGGATCATTCGCCTTATTAGACATGGGCCTGCCTAGCGACGCGGGGAAAAGAGGGAACTCCTTACCAATTGTTGTACTTTAAGGTGGGGTGTAAGGGCACGCGAGAAAAGACCAGTGTTTTTGCAGTTTTTTTAAATATATAAAAACACTGTTTTGGTCAAAATAAATCAAATATTGCTTCAGTACAAATATAAATTTTAATTTTCTTCACACGGTGATATCAACAGTTATTGAATATCTGTTATGAGCATAGCGGTATTAGATGACAACACATTTTAAGTAAAGAGAAAAAGTTGTTATTAAATTACAGGACACTCTTAAGAGATATTCAACAACTGTTTATTTCACCTTGTGAAGAAATTTAAACTTGTATTTTTCTACTGGAGAAATATTTTATTTATTTGCACCAAAAAAAGTTTTGCTATGAAAACTGCAAAAAAAAATTGTTTTTTCTCGCATTCCTTTCCCCCTCACCTTAAAGGAAAGTCCCCTTCAAAATAAAATAAAACTGACTAATTTGTTTGTATATTTTACTTGCAAGATGTCCTTTATCCCCCAACTGCATTGCCCTTACTTCATTAACGCGGACAGTAATGCTGCAAGAGCAAGCTCAACCTGCAATTAATTATCTCTGTCACCTTAAAAACGTATTTGAGAAACAATTAGTATCAAAATAATTAACCACGTTTATGTGTGCAGTTAATGAAATAAGAAAGGAGGTTTTCAGTTGTCAATGTCCACTTAAATAAAGTGTTAATTATTTAACAAAAATTATTGAGAAAATGGTTGGACCCATTTGAATCTGTGACGCAATGAAAATATTGAATTAATATTAATGTTCAGCTGAAACTTAATTTATTTTACACTTAAAAATGTAGACTACTATAAATACTTTTCTTCGTCTTTCTTTACTTGATCTTCCTAATTGAACTGCTACTTATTTCCACGCACTATCCTTAAAGACTTGATTCTTGTTAAAGAGGGCTCTCTAAATCATTCACTGATGGATGTGTTTCAACCGTTTCCAACAACTTTTCACTCTTCCAACACAGTAAACAACACTTTTGAATCATCTATGTTGAATAAAAACATTTAAAAACTAGAGGAAAGCGTTCCGAACACACTGGCGGCTGCGGCTGGACTGCTTCGAGAGGAGAAGAGCCGCGGTGGCCAGAGCCGTTGACAGCAGACGCAAGCGGCCGCCGCCTGTAGGGAAATTACTCCATTGCTAAACATATGTAGCAGTCCTCCGCAGCGACCGCATGCGTCAGCCATCTCGAAGGAAACGTAACTTACAAAAGTACCCGACGTTACTTCTAGCAACGCTTTTTTTTTTTTGCTTCAAACAGACAGAAAACCATTCTTGATTTTATTTCTTACAATCCAGTTTTTAATTATTTAAAAAAATCCAATCCAAATTTTAAATGTCAGGCCTCTGTGTGCGGTAGATATCGCACAACGCTCACGACAGACAAACTGTTTATTGTATTAATATAGAAGATTAGTGAGAGGAAGATTAATAATAACTTGTGTTCCCCAAAGTTGAAAAGTCAGGCACATTCATGCTATTAGAGGAATATTCCCGCATTTGTGTCAAGATAAAGTGGGAAGCCTTCTAGATAAAACCACCTCAGTCCAGTCAGTCGGTATTCAAACCCCGACCTCCCCATATAAGAGGAAACTGACGCGCCCGCCCACCAGTGCTAAGAGAACCAATATCATTGCTTCTCCCTAAGTTGATGGTTATTGTTCATAGAGGGCAGCTCGGACACTGTCCAAACAATTCGTTACCAGATTAATCCCAAAGGCGGTAATTGAAGCTGAAGATCTCAACTTTTCAAATGAGGTTTTGTTCCAAGCGAGAGACTACTGCAAGTTTCCCCTCCAAGTGCGACAACCGGACACACACACACACAGCTGATGAACTTTGTGTTAAGTTAAATTGGACTAAAACTCCGGGTGAGATTAAGCCCTACCCCCGTCCAGGCGGCCATTGTTGTTTAAATTAAGTCTCGGCCTCTTTAGTCTGATTTTCTTCTTTTAGAAAGAGCTCCTGAGGAACTTCGCAGTGTGGTGGCCTCAACAACATCATTCATTTTTTCCCCACCGCGTCTTACTAACTGTTCAGGTTATAAGCTTATGTACTTATTACTCTAATGATTTTAGGGATGAGGAAGGAAAATTTAAAGGAAGTGTACACATATTTACGTTGAGGAGAGTGGAAACCCATTCTGGAAAAAAACATTCTCAGTACACCCGACTGAGATTCGAACCTCAACCTCCCCGTCATCGGCAGTATAGTCTACAGCGAGAGTGACGCCTTAGACCAGGGATTCCCAACGTGGGCGGTTGCGCCCCATTGGGGGCTGCTACAGCCTTTCAGGTGGGCGTTAGCGTGACTACAAACGGTAGGTGCTGTCTTGAAGGATGTTGCTACCAATCACGAGAAAGTGTTTGATAAGTTGGATGTATTGCGGGAGGGAACATTCGTCAAACGGATGAGTGCCGTGTGCAAACGAGGAAGGTAGACACTAACTACTCGTTGTTTCTGTGATGTTTAAATGAACTTGTTTAGCGAAACAATGCCGGTAAACTGAATGAGTTTATTGTTAAGTAACACAGTGTATTCTATTGGTCCACAGTGTGTGGACTTAATTAGTATTCGCTTATGTTTTTAGGATTTGTGAAATAATAAACAACTCCTATGTTTGCAATTTGTTTCTTGCCTGTATTTTTATGGATTTATCGACCTACCTGCGACGTTAAAAGGTAAGTGCACAGCTTATAAAGTTCAGTAGGGATGTGCAAAGCTTCGACTTTGCTTATAAAATAATATCAGATTCTACTTCGCTTCAGGGGAAAAAACAATGCCAGCTTCGCCAATAGCAATATTAACAGTTAAAACATCCTATGTATGCTCAATTATTGTCAATCTTAGTTGTTATGTGCGTTACAAATTTATATTCGTAAGAAATTTTCTGAAGTAATTGAACTGTATGTTGCGATTATAACTTGATTTATAATATTAGCATTTTCTAAGAGATTTTAGTGCTTGAAGTTATATAGATAAGCATATAATATAATATTTTTTAAAAGCATGAAACCATTAACAAAAATATTCGAACTTCCGTTCGGTTTCGAGAATATTTCCGAATATTTGATTAGACTTTGCTACGAATTAAAAAAAAGTGGATCTCGCACATTCCTTGAGTTCAGTTATTATTACTATTGACACATTATTATTGATAATAGAATCATCAGCATTAATTTTGTTTTTTATGTATTTATATTATTTCTAATAGAAACATCTGAACTTATATTTCGCTAATTTCTTTAATGAAGAAATACTTAAGGGTAATACTGAAGTGCCTGATGGAAGTGAGCCTTCTACTTCCACTTCTGATAAGAAACCAAGACAGGCGAAAGTACGGTAGTATACAGTTAGTTATCTGCAGTACGGCTCCATTCCACAACAAACAGATCACCATCTTCCACTTCTGATAAGAAACCAAGACAGGCGAAAGTACGGTAGTATACAGTTAGTTATCTGCAGTACGGCTTCATTCCACAGCCAACAGATCACCATCTTCCACTTCTGTTAAGAAACCAAGACAGGCGAAAGTACGGTAGTATACAGTTAGTTATCTGCAGTACGGCTCCATTCCACAACAAACAGATCACCATCTTCCACTTCTGATAAGAAACCAAGACAGGCGAAAGTACGGTAGTATACAGTTAGTTATCTGCAGTACGGCTCCATTCCACAACAAACAGATCACCGTCTTCTAATGTGTGTGATTTGTGAATCGGTCCTGTCTAACGAGGCCAAGAAATCTTCGAGACTGCAAGGTCATATTCTTAAGAAACATCCTGATAAGGCTCCAAGTCGATTTTATATCCATCTTGTCAACATCTTGTCACCAAAAAGCTAAGTCAACGGCGTCATTCAACAATGGGCAGTGTAACATCAGCGATAAGCAAGATTAAAGCAGATTCATTAAATAGCAGATTGTTCCGCCAGCTGTGTTAAAACAACGATGAGTTTGAAAGCCTTCTTCTTCTTCAAAGTGAAGAGCGCTGGCTCTTTAGAGGGTCATGCTTGAAACGTTTTTGTATTTTATTTGAGACTGTTATTTAATTTCTGCAGTCTGTTGACTTTGAACTAAACGAGAAAGTTAAGTTTATGCATGGAGATGTGGCGTATTTGGCCGAAATTTATGACACAATGAATAAGCTGAATATGCAGCTTCAGGGTGATAATTTCAATTAAGTTAAGGCAAAAACTACGGTATATACTTTCATCATGAATTTGGGGTTATTCAAATATAATATTGGCAGAAGAGGTTTCTGTTTTTGCAGTTTCCTAAACACGAGCAGCATTAAACTATCCTATTTAAACCGTGATTTAGAAGAATGTCGCTTATACCTGTAGTCACTGAAAAGAGCCATTGATATTAGCTTTAAAGTTTTGATTGATTTGGAAATACCTGTCTGGGTAACAAATCCATTCATTTGAATATCAGAAGACCAAGAACTTAGTTTACAAGAATAAATTGTTGAGTTTCAAAATGATGAAGGATCGAAGAAAATCTTCAACAGCAGAGGACATCATGTCACGTGGCTGAAACATCATGTGAAATTTCCTGCTCTGTGGAGAAAAAAGTAAAACTTCTTTATATTGTCTTTCTACCTTATCTCGTTGAAGGAGGGTTTAGTGCAGTGAATAACATACTAATGAAAATTCTAAACAGTTTAAATATTGCTAGCCGCGGTGACTTAAGACTATGACTATCTCAGTATGCTTCAGATCTTGTGAAGTTGGACAAAACTGATCAAACTCAAGTTTAACACTAGTATGTTATAATTAATATTGTTTTATTTTTTATTTACTTTTCTATAACTATATATTAATAAATTATACTGATAATTTAATGTGTAATCTAAGTACAATAAAATGGTATAATAAAAAAGAACATTAATAATAAATGAGAATACCTATTATGCATAATTTATATTTTAAAGAAAGAGAAGGTAGGGGAGGGGGTGTGCATAAAAAATGTTTCGCAAAGGGGCGTTGGGTCGAAAAATGTTGAGTAACACTGCCTTAGACCGTATGGCCACCGAAGCGAGTCATTATTAATATTCATTTAGAAAAACTGTATTTGCAAGTTGAAACGCAGGATTAATGTTAGTTTAAAAAATTAAATTTAACTGTATCGGTGGGTACATGGTATAAAACGTCAGTCTCGCAATGTAGTGGGTCACCGGGTTCAAATCTCGGCCGGGTGCGCTGGAGGTGGTGTTCCATGCATGATATTTCCCAACCACTCTCAATGCTAGTACGAGTGCACTTTATTAAGAAATCACCTTCATCACCAGCTTTAAAATAAAGCCTTCAATAGCCTTGGTACCAACTTCGGTGGCCGCATGGTCTAAGGCATCACTCTCGCAGTAGACTATACTGCTGACGACGGAGAGATCGGGGTTCGAATCCCAGTTGGGTGTGCTGAGGGTGGTTTTTACTAAATGATTTTCCACTCTTACTTCACGCAAATGCGTGTACGCTTCCTTTAAATTAAACCTTCATCATTCCTAACACATTAGTGTAATCAGTACATAAGCGTATAACCCGAACGCGGTGCTAAAAAGTAATTTAATTTGCTCATTCACATTCAAAGAATAGAAGTGCAAATCCATTCCCAAACAAACTCATTTAAATAAGTTATAATCTTTGTATATTATATATTCGAATCATTGACTCAAAATGCTAATTCATCTAAAGAATAGGAGAAAAGTACTTTATTATTATTATTATTATTATTATTATTATTCTCGCATGAATAAAACTTTGATGTTATAGTTTTGTTTTTTTCTCTCTTTTTATGTTGAAATGAAACCAACTTTGGAAGGAATTCGGTGGGAAGAAAATCACGAACACATTTGTTTGCGATTATCATTAATAATACTTTACTATATTATTAGTATTATGTTACTAAAGTCACATGGATTGACGTATGAATAAATGAAGGTAGCTATCAAATGTGCATAAACGTTTTTGGTGCGGGGGTGAAGGGAGAATATTTTTGATGAAATTTATTCGGAGTTTTGCAAAACTTCTTGAAAAAGGCGGGCATTACAAATTTTCCAACGAACGTTTTCATGGATTTATTACTATTTTCATTAATATTTATTGAATTATTAGAGACATTTACTCAAAGTAGAAATCAAGTTTTTCTAAACAGTTGATTTTACACAAAGTTTACAGATATACAACTGATATAAAATACTTCGCCTTTAAGATGGAGGTAACAATTTTATGTTAGAATTTGTGAAGTAAAAATGACAGTATGTGCTCAATAAACAATTTGTGTGGGTCCGCTGTACCCCTGTACCCCCTGCACCATTGGATACTGTCCTTCCTGCTATGGATTGAAAAGTACTCCCAAGTATGCACGAAGCATCGTGTGTGTTTGTAAGAGTTGTCATTGCGACTGTGTGTGTGTTAACACCGGCCTAGTGACTGAGCCGGCGTGGCAGGCACGTGATATCCCGGTGTCGACAGTAGGCCCCTCCATGTGTCCCCGGGGGCTCGACCCCACTCACTAACTTACAATCCAAGGAGCCCCAGATAACACCAACCTCGCAATGTATGGACATTGACTTGTGGAGGATCAGCTTACTTCAACCCTGTCCCCGTGGCTGCAGGTTCATACGGACTAGAGACACATCGACAAGACGGAGTATTCTTACGGTGACGTTTTGGAGGTACTCTTTGAGCTTCAATAATATTTAACGAAATATTCTCAATTTTGGTGAACTATAGTGCGATAGAGTATACAAGACCATCTATTTGTATTAGCACTGAGTCTTACTACCCGTTCGGGTTATACTCTTTACTAATGATCATGGTTTTAGGTACAAGGAAGGTTATTATATAGAAGTGTACCCGCATTTGCATGGAGGGAGAGTGGAAAACCATTTTATAAAAACTCTGTTCACCCGACCGAGATTCGAAAGTTGACAAAGCATAGTGCAATATAGTATAAATTAGAGTATGAAATACTCAATCCCGACCTGGTGACTTCTACTTTATGCTCCACTTTGAGGCATTTCATCCTCGTTCAAGGTGAACTGATATAGACGGTTCATCGCTTAGGACTCCGTCAACCACTCGACCAGGAGTCGTGTACGAGTCTAAAGCTTCATTCACACGTACGCCGAAAACACATAGCAGAATCTGCTTGAATGGAGCAGCAGTTCCCACGCCAGCAGAAATGTAGGTTGACCCTTGATGCTTTGCAACGCAAACGTAAAACAGTTAACTATCAACATATTTAATTTTCTAAACAATAAATATATATTTTAGATTATTGTTACAATAATTATAGAGCTATGTTGTACAGCTCATAACATCGACACATGAATTTTATACAGCGCATGCGCACTGATTTGAGTGGGTTGTTTTTGAAATTTGATTGGCTCTACCAAGCATGAGTTCTCGAGTAGAGCAGTATTGTTGCTGAAACTTGTTGAAATAAATCGTAGCGAATATCATAGATAAGACAGAATTCTTGTGATTGGTTTAGAGCTAGTCACGTGATTATGTTTTTGTTCCGCGGAGAGCGTGTGAATACAAAGTGATATGAACAAGACCTCGTAGAGGGATTCCCGTGCTAACACTATCTTGTCACTTCTTTTGACCTTGTCTTCTCTCTCTCTAATCACAAAATATCTCTTTCTCTTTGTGATGGTCCTGCTTTCAGGCTCCAGGGCGAAGGGGGAACTTGAGAGGCGATTATCATTTTAACTGCACTGTAACTTAAATGGCTGCACTCAAGACTCCAGATTCTCCCTCTTTTTGTTAGAATCGGAGAGAAAGAAATTTGTGTTTTTTCTCCCTGTGCTCAACAAGGGGATAAGTGCGCCTTGTCTGTCACCAGGCAGTGATTACAAACACCGCCCGGTTACCTACTCTTTGTAAAAGTCCTCGTCCGAGGTGCGAGAAATTATTTTGTAGCATGTGTATTTTATTAACTAGTGTATATACCTGCTTCGATGGCCTCATAGTCTAAGGTGTCACTCTCGTGTTAGACTAGAATGCCTACTATAGGACGATCGGAATTCGAATTCCAGTAAGGTGTACTGAGGTTTTTATAAAATGTTTTCCACTCCCCCTCCGCGCAAATACGAGTACACTTTCTTTAAATTCAACCTCACTCATCCCTAACTCGTAGTATATATGCGTATAACCTGAACATGTAGTAAGACAGGGTGCTAAAAAAAAACTAGTGTATATAATTTTAAACAGACACACAGGGCTTTCGAACCAAACTGGATTCACTGGAGATAAATTTACCCCACTGTTGTTTACCATTATTTCTTGCAACGAAAGTTGAGATTTCTGTTATCCTCATCCTTATCTCTTAAGTTAAATATATTGTAATACTGATGGCCTCTACATGCACTAAGGAATGTGTGTGCACCTGGTGATGGCAAATAAGAAATGATAAATAAAATATCTGTGTTTCTACTCAAGCATGTTTATACCAACATTGACTCAAATTAATAAGCAAAAATATTGAAATTTATTAGATTATTTTTACCACACATCAATATAAAACACAAAGTTATAGTTAAAAAAAGATTTTTTTAATCTTTCTTTAGTTTTGATATATATATATATATATATATATTTCTTAAAAATGCTATGAAATCTTCGATTAAAATGAAATCTATCATAAAAATACAAAGTAACATAAGTTAATCTAATAAAATGAAGTGTTATAATCAGGCTGCGCATTTTTACAAAAGATAATATCTTAACCGCCTCTAATAAAACACAATATCTTCCCTTTTCTAATAAATAAAAACAGCAGTACCTCAACTAATAGATTTAAAAATAAATGGTACGAAACTCCACACGGACTTTCTCGCTCTATTATTAAAAATGGAGATATTTACTCAAAACTCGTAATATATGTCAAAAGAAATAATATACACTATCAAAACCAAGCATCGCTTGCACTATATTTATGTATAATATTTTTTGAGTCGCGGTTTTAAATTCTATAATTTTATTTTTAAAGAATTAATGTCCTCATTTATATTTTTGGACCGATAAACAAGATCAATATTGGGTCCACAAGGGTCAACACTTTGTATTAAAATTTCGACTTCCGGTTAAAATTTTCGACATTTTTTAGGTGTTGCACATCTTCATGTCATCGCATTGCTATTAAATTCCTTATTTATAAATGTTGACCAATAAAAAATCTAAATATTGACTATTGAGTCTAAAATGTAAAGAGATCATTGTTGTACAAACATTTCTCTTAAGAGGTTTAAGGAAAAATAAAAAACTTTTTGAGAGACTTACTTATATTTAATTACTCGATGGCATTGTAGAATTATGGCGTTAAATCTTAAGTAGTATCTATTTACAACTAAGGCTCACAAAATTATTGTATTAATATATTTGCCAATATCTCAGAAACTGTTGGTTTTATAAAAATATATTTCATGTAATTTTTTTATTTTTAATAGTACTACAATTTTGCAATGATAAGTTATTTAGTATTTCAAATAGTTGCGGAGATACAGAAATTTCAGCTTCTGTAAAGTAACCTAAACGTCATTTTCATGGGAAAATGGAAATAGCCAGTTTATTTATAATCTTAATCAACGCCTAGATATGAATTTTAATAAAAATCGTTAGAGCCAATTTTGAGAAAATAGATTTTTTTCTCTTTTCGCCCTTTATTAAACTACTCTTAATTTTAAGTTTAAACAGACACACAGAGAGATGGCATTGCAAAGACCAATTTTTAGGGTTCGGGGGATCATGAGACATCGACATCCATTAACATTTCAGGTTAGATTTTTTTACGGTCGCAATACTTTACCTTTTGTGTTCGAAAAGTTAAAAAATATGAATTTTGGCGTATCGCTTGAAAGTTATTGGTTTTATAAAAATATTTTTCTTATAAAATATTTGTATTATAAATAGATATGAAATTACTTATCATTGCAAATATGTATATCTCAAATAGTTCGGAGATACGATAAAAAATTATAATTTACTCGTCACACCGGATCTCTTAAAGTCATTTTGCCGAAATATTGAGGGTAGCCATTTTGTTTGTAATATTTATAAGTGTTTAGAAATGAAATAAAATCAAAATCGTTAGAGCCGATTTTGATAAAATCGAGTTTTTCTCTTTTTTCCCTTCAGTAAACTACCCTTAATTTTAGGGTTAGATATTCAATTCCAAAAACCCCTCGGGGCAAGCCTATGAAAACCCTAGCTACCAAGTTTTAGCCTGATTGCTAAAATAATTTAGGCTCTAGTCGAAGGTACAGATAGACAGACAGATGGAAATTCAAAAATCACTTTTTCGAATTCAGGGAGTCATGAAACGTCAAGATTCATCAAAATCTCGAGTTCAATTTTTTTTACGATCACCATACTTTCTCTACCTGTAAGATAGCGAGAAATTTAAAAAAAAATCACACAAAACAATTTATTTGGTCTTGTAGCTTGTATTACAAGTAATTAATTGGTCTTGCCTGTATTAATGTGAAATCATAAATTATGTTTATACTCGATAAAGAGTTCGATGATTAATTATTTTAATCTTTCCCTTGGTATTTATTGATATTTGTAAGATAATAGTTGCCATGTTTATCTTGGAGATCTCCGTGAAAACAGTTTCTCTGGCGGTTAGCTCGTTCTTCTCGGGACTTGGCCAGTCTGGGAGGTTAAGATCAACTCAACTGTTAACATATTCACTATGTGGTAGATTTTAATATCATTATCCTCTCCTCCACTAGACGCTGTTCAGGTTCACTCACACTAAGCTGTTACCTCGAAATAAAGAGCAGCAGCAGCCAAGCTAAAGCGAGCTACGAGCTCATAAAGGAAGATACTTTCTATTAATTCCGGCCGCTGACAGTTTTGGAATGCAAGAGATTGACCAGCTGGATTAACCGCCCTACGAGTCTACCAGGGAATCTGAAAGTCACTGGTTTCACATCCCTTCTTCAGAAGAATGCTGGTGCATTACCAAATTCATTAATCCTCCTCGTTCTGTTCCTATTGGTAAGGGACTTCAATTCATTGACATGGCCCTAGGCCATCCATAAAGCTAAAATCATATATGCCCATATGTGTACTATACACACAAATAGGATATAGCTATATTGAGACTACTTGCATCAGTGAGCACGTGGGCTAGAGAGCAGGCTCATATAGTATGATTAGCCACGTAGGGGGAGGTTAGCGTTCAAATACCGGCCGGGTGTAATTTTAAGTGTTTTTCCCACGCTCCCTCCACGCAAATGTAGGTACATTTCATCTACATTATATACGGCCCCAAGGTGTAGAGGTCAGTGTTCATGGATAAGAACCTAGGGGTCCCGGGTTCGATTTCCGGCTGGTAGATTGGGTATTTTTCCCTTAAGGGGAATGATCCCAACGGTCACCAGGGTTTGGTTGGTTATACTTAAGTTAGCTCAAGACTCACACTGGTTTCACACCGCCATGGTCACTATCATCACATCGTCTCATTGCTGGTACGACGTGTAGACAACCTCCCGTGGTGTACCCTGGACAACGTTCTGTGTCACCAGAGCAGCTAATAGTCCACATACAGGCGTCATGTCTCTCCTGGTCAGTAATGCCATATGCTAAAAATAAAAATAATAAAATCTACATTCTAACTTTTTTCCCCTACCCCATTAGCGTAATTAATTGAGGATAGTTCGAGAGTAGAAAGATGGGATGGGGCGGGGGGGGG